>CAUYQV010051313.1:0-28537 GCA_963574575.1 Galagoides demidoff | reverse complement strand
CACAGGTTGAGAACCACGGCTCTACCTAAATAATACTAGTCGTTTTTGTTTTTTTTTTTTTTTTTTGGACGGAGTCTTACGCTGTTGCCCCCAGGCTAGAGTGATATGACATCATAGCTCACAGTAACCTCAAACTCCTGGGCTCAAGTGATCCTCCTCCCTCAACCTCCAAGTCTTCAGTAGCTGGGACTACAGGCATGCACCACCATGCCTGGGTATATTCATGATTTTTTAAGGAAGAGAACACGAGTGGTATTTTTATCCTGAAGCTTCTCATGTTTTCTCTTGCCAGCACACATAAACACATTGGTTCACACTTGTTTCACATTTTGAGGACTAAAAATAAAATCTTCAACCCTCCAACCACTGAGCAGACTCCTTCTTGGCCAAAGGGACCCCATAAAAACTGAGTTCCCAGCCACAATGAGATGGAAGATAGATATACCTCGCTGTACTCCCTCCCTGTTGAAGTTTAGTCACAACAACTGACCAGCACTATTGTTAGAATAGGGATCATAAGACTCCCAGAACGGACTCTGAGATAACCAATAATAAACAGACCCTAAAGCCCTGCCGGGGAAGGGTTAGGTAAAACCCTTGTACACTTAAAGAACAAACCACATTCTAACTGCCACAAGGTTTTCTTTTTTCTCTAGCAGCGAAATAAGCCTTGCGGTAGGCAATATTAAAACAATTATAGCTCATCCACAGCCAGACGCTGAGTAACTGAACCCCTTGTTCCACAGCCATAACTGCAGATTTGGCAGGATGAAAAACTGATTTCAGTAACTTTCTCCTGTTCAGAAGACCATAGACTATGGACTGATTCTGACCAAAGTCTGCACACTAGGCACCTTCGTGTTCTTGTTTTGTCTTTTGACATATAGAGACTAACGGTGATATATTTAAATGTTAAGTCTCCACTCCAAAGAGTGGATGGGTCATCTGTAACCTGCATGTTTATTGAATACACGTGTTAGGACCCCTTTCATGGATATTCGTAGATCCTCCTACAAACTATTGAATATGTATACTTGGCCCACCTATTCATTACAAATTCTTGTTCACCCTCCATTCCCTTGAAGTACTTGCCTTTTGGTCTGTGCCAGACGCTAAGCTTCCCAGGCTGTCAGGATAGCCACCTTTTGTTAAGTTGATAATTTAAACAATAGCTTGCATTTCACATTTTATCCATCTAAACTTTGTTAAACACTCTGTTATTGTGGAAGCTCTAAATGAGGACTTTCTGATTTTTAGTCATTTATAAGTAACTCATTCTAGTCTGCTTGAATGCTTATAAAAGCTTCTTATCCATTCCCCTCACCACATGGTATGTCTATACGTGGGTCTTTCCCCATTCATTTTGTGCCACATTTTTCTTTAATTTTAGGTCTTCTCTTAGGGTTCAATTTGTCTTTGATTTACTATTAATATTACTTCTGTACAAATTTCTGTAATATTCCTTAAATATACTCATAATTCTTAGCTTGATTTTTATCTCATCTTCATCTTTTGTCTTTTTGCTGCTTTTTTTCTTTTTTTTTTCTTTTTTTGAGAAAGAGTCTCATTACGTCACCCTTGATAAAGTGCCATGGTGTCACAGCTCATAGCAACCTCAAACTCTTGGGCTTAAGCGATTCTCTTGCCTGAGTTTCCCAAGTAGCTGGAACTACAGGCACCCTCCACAACACTGGCTATTTTTTGGTTGTTTAACAGGCCTAGGCCGGGTTTAAACCTGCCAGCCCTAATGTATATGGTGGTGCCCTACTCACTGAGCTATGGGCACTGAGCTGTCTTTTTGCTTCTGTTTTATACAATCCATAACTTTTTTTTTCTTTTTCTTTTTCTTGAGACTGGGTCCCACTCTGTTGCTCCAGTATCACTGCAGTCTCAAATTCCAGGGCTCAAGAGGGCCTCCTACTTTAGTCCTTTGAATAGCTGGGACTACATGTGCATGCCACCTTGCTCAGCTACTTTTTTCCCCCCTATTTTTTGTAGAGACAGGATCTCAGTCTTCTTCAGGCTGGCTCAAACTCCTGGCCTAGAGCAATCCTCCTGCTTTAGCCTCCAAAAGTTCTAGGGTCACAGGTGCCAGCCACTGTGCCTAGCCTACTTCTTGTTTTCTTATTAAGGATGTCATTTTTTTTTCTTTTCTTTTCTTTCTTTCTTTCTTTCTTTTTTTTTTTTTTTTTTTGAGACAGAGTCTCACTTTGTTGTCCTTGGTAGAGTGTGGTGTTGTCCTAGCTTACAGCAAACTCAAGACTCTTGGGCTCAAGTGATCCTCTTGGCTCAGCCTCCCAAGTACCTGGGACTATACGCACCTGCCACAACATCTGGCTGTTTTTTAAAGATGGGGTCTTGCTCTTGCTTAGGCTGGTCTCAAACTCCTGAGCTCAGGCAATCCATCTGCCTTGGCCTCTCAGAGTGCTAGGATTACAGGCTTGAGCTACCACACCCAACCTTGTGTGTGTGTGTGTGACAAGGTCTTGCTTGCCTGTTGCTGAGGCTGGAATTCAGTGGTGTGATCATGGCTCACTGAAGCCTCCTGAGCTCAAATAATCCTTTCACCTCCTGAGTAGTTGGGGCTACAGGTGCACACTACCATGGTAACCTAATTGTTTTTCGTAGAGAAGGGGGTCTTGCTATCTTGCCCAGTCTGGTCCTGAACTCCTGGCCACAAGCAATCCTATTATCTTGGTCTCCCAAAGTGCTGCGATTACAGCTATGAGCAACCACACCCAGCCAGGATGTCAGTTTTCTAAAAGAGGTTTCCTTAGAAAATCACTTTTAGGCCAGGCACAGTGGCTCAAGCCTGGAATCCTAGCACTCTGGGAGGGAAAGGAGGGTGCATTACCCTGAGCTCACAGGTTTGAGACCAGCCTGAGCAAGAGTAAGACTCCATCTCTAAAAATAGCCAGGCGCTGTGGCGGGCACTGTAGTCCCAGCTACTTGGGAGGCTGAGGCCAAGAGAATCGCTTAAGCCCAAGAGTTTGTGGTTGCTGTGAGCTATGACTCCATAGCACTCTACTGAGGGTGACAAAATGAGATTCTGTCTCAAAAAAAAAAAAGGAAAAATCACTTTTAGGCTGGCATGGTAGCTTACATCTATAATCCCAGAATTTTGTGAGGCCAAGGTGGTAAGATCACTTGAGGCTAGGAGTTTAAGGTTGCAGTGAGCTGTGATTATGCCACTGCAGTCCAGCCTGGATGACAGAGTGAGATTCTGTCTCAAAAAATAAACATATATCAATAAAAATAAAGAAAAAGAAAATCAATTCCAGAGATAAGTCTTCTGAATCTTCTATATTATGTCCCTTCCCTCTTTTCTTTATAATCTCTTAAGTCTCTCCTGGGGCAAAAAGAGGGCATGGGTGTGGGCACCGCCTGTGGCTCAAGGAGTAAGGCACCGGCCCCATTTACCGGAGGTGGCAGGTTCAAACCTGCCACAGCCAAAAACGGCAAAAAAAAAAAAAAAAAAAAAAAAAAGAGGGCATGGGTGTCTGATAAGGACCAGAGTTCCATGGATTTGGGGTAGGTTCTATGCAAGTAAGCAAGGCTGGCCACCAGCTGTGGGACAGGGAACAATAGGGAGTTAAAGTCTAAGAGCCTTGGCAAGCAACCTTGGGAAGCAAACACTAGTCTGAAACTTAGAATTTGTGGGAGAAGATGAACTCAGGAACTGGGTCTTTATCAAAGGTCGTCAGGAAAGATTGACTTCAGCTAGTAGGTTCTAGAGATAGGGCCAGAAATGTTAACCCAAGGAAATAAAACACACAAACATGTGATAGCTTTTCTTTTCTCTCTCTCTTTTTTTTTTTTTTTTTTGAGACAGTGTCTCATTACATTGCCCTGGGTAGAATGCTGTGGTGTCACAGCCCACAGCAACCTCAAACTCTTGGGCTTAAGCGATTCTCTTGCCTCAGCCTCCCAAGTAGCTGGGACTACAGGCGCCCACCACAACACCTGGCTATTTTTTTGTTGCAGTTGTCATTGCTGTTTAGCAGGGCCAGGCAGGGTTTGAACCCATCAGCTTTGGTGTATGTGGCCAGTGCCCTAACCACTGAGCTACAGGCACTGAGCTGTGATAGCTTTTCATAGTGGTAAATGTGGAGGGGATTATTAAGACCTTAGGTCAGTCTGGATAGTTTTTTCCCCTTCTTTACTTTCTCATCTATATGTGGTATATTCACTATTATCCAGATAGAAAATTTGGATTTCTTTTAGTCCCACTCTCAGGTCAGATTGATCTGCCCTTATCAGAGTAATTCCAGTGTCTTTTCTCATGTGATTCTGCTATACTATGATCGTTCATTACGGTCCTAATGATGGGACCTGCCAGAGGATGGGAAGTAATTCTCTGACAGCCAAACCAATGGCATCCAAGATCTGCTATCAGCCCAGCAAGCACAGTAACCAACACTGCTTGTAAATTATTCACAGGGACAAACGTGTCAGGGCAAATGGACAACTATCTGTCTATCTACCCCATCTTTTTCCACTGAATTTTGGAAGTTGCAGTTTCCACTCACACACATAAAGATAATAATCTCTGAGAGTATTATCACCACCTCTCAGAGCAGGATTTTGGATTTCGGGGGCCACAGAAGGCCAGCTGCTCAGTTTGTAGTTCTACATGGGCTCTGGCTCTGATTCAGTGAGCAGACAGTGGAGGAGGGATGCTCAGACTTCATACCTTCTTTCAGATGGGTGGATCTGTTTTGTATCACAAGGCAGTGTATGGACAGGCCACCAATTATTTTTCTGACTCCAACTCCATTAGCCTCGTAAATTAGAATAATTCCTCCTGGCAGGGAGCACCCTGTCATTCTTCATGCTCTGTATCACTATGGTTTTTCTAATTTTTCTTTATCTTTTTATATGCTTTAGGCAGTAGTTGAGAGACATCGAGTCAGGGACTGCCAGCCAAATACCATTTAAAACTAGAAATGCCTTATTGATTTTTATTGTGATTGCATCAGCCTGGTCTCTTTCGTTAGCTCTGACTGTGGGATTTGTCAGGATGCCGTCTTTGGCTGGCTGCTCAATCTGCACTCTGCTTCCGAGGACTAACCTACTCTTATACCTGATGACTCTTAAACTGCTATCTCTCATCTTGCTTCTCACTTAAATTGTGGCCTTTTATTTTCCAACTAAGAGAAATTTTTACTTGTCTCTTCCATGAATTCTTTTTTAGAATCTCACTTTGTCACCCTTGGTAGAGTGCTGTGGCATCATAGCTCACAGCAACCTCAAACTCTTGGGTTCAAGAGATACACTCACCTCAGCCTCCCAAGTAGCTGGGACTACAGGTGCCCATCACAACGCCTGGCTGTTTTTAGAGACAGGGTCTCACTCTTGCTCAGGCTGTTCTTGAACCCAAGAGCTCAGGCAATCCACCTACCTTGGTCTCCCAGAGTGCTAGGATTACAGGCATGAGCCACTGCACCCTGCCTTCCGTGAATTCTTATATCCCTGGTGGATGTACTCCTACCTTAATTATTAAAACTGCTAAATTAGCAAGGACCAAAGTCATGGGGATAGGAAATAAAGATGGTCATTAGGTAAAACTTAATTTACAACTCCATTTACATTTCTTTGGTTCTTGGAGAAGACAAAGTGCACCATACATTATTCAAAGGCTCAGAGTATTCACTTGTCTTGTGGGACCACACCCCAGCTTCACACCCCAGTATAGCACAGCTCCTCAGCTGGCAATGTAACTAAATTTTCAATAGCATGTCACTTATGATCAGGACCAAGTGCTTCTGGCTGATCGGGTACCAGATAAGACCTATAAATCCAATGGATATCAGAATATTGACTCATGAAATTTATTTGTTTGAAGTAATGCTTTATGAAAAATTCATACCATGTAGGATGTTTCCAGTTGTAAGGAAGGAGCATACCATCCAAAAGGGGATAGTTATTGAAGTTTCTCTCACAGGAAGAACATCTCTTTCCCATTATCCTTCAGGGTTTACTTAAATGGATCTGAATGTCACAGACATCCATTTAGGGCAAGAGCTACAATACTGCACAGAGCTTTCTATAAACTTAAACTTTTCTTCCTCCCCAGGCAAGTGATCACAGAAGTCCACAGGAGTGGGATGTGAGAGATACAGCAGTGAAATCAGACAAGAGTGTGAGGTATCTGCGTGGGTGACTTTCTTGTGACTTTGAACCTGTTTGCCTCTAGTCCTATTTCCACCCACTTGGTGATGATGTACCGAAATACCTTGGATATAGTGTGAGTTCGGTTTCAGACAACTGCAAAAAAGCAAGTCACATGAATTTTTCAGCTTCCCAGTTCATGTAAAAGTTATGTTTATACTATACCGTTGTGCATTGCTAGTATGCAATAGCATTATATCTGAAAACACAACGTACATACCCTAATTTACAAATACTATATTGCTAAAAATGCTAATGATCATCTGACCCTGCTGCAAATCCTAGTCTTTTCACTGGTGGAGGAAGGTCTTGCCTCGATGTCGATGGCTGCTTGACTAATCAGACTGGTGGTTGCTTAAAGTTGGGGTGGTGTGGCGACTTATTAAAATAAGACAACAACGTTTGCTGAATCAATTAACTCTTCCTTTCACAAAACATTTCTTTGTAGCATGTGCTGCTGTTTGATAGCATTTTACCTACCCACAGGTAGAACTTCTTTTTAGATCGGAGTCAATCCTAACCCTGCTGCTGCTTTATCAACTGAGTTTAGGTAATATTAGAAGTCCTTTTTTGTCAGTTCAAAAATGTTCAAAGCATCTTCACCACAAGTAGATTCTACCTCAAGAAACCACTTTCTTTGCCCATTCATAACAGGCAACTCCTGGCTCGGTGCCCATGGCACAGTGGTGGTTATGGTGCCAGCCACATACACAAAGGCTGGTGATTCAAACCTGGCCTGGACCAACAAAACAATGACAACTGCAACAAAAAACAGCCAGGCATTGTGGCAGGCACCTGTAAGTCCCAGCTACTTGGTAGGCTGAGGCAAGAGAATTGCTTAAGGCTAAGAGTTTGAGGTTGCTGTGACAACACCACACTCTACTGAGGGAGACATAGTGAGACTCTGTCAAAAAAAAAAAAAGAGAGAAGCAACTCCTCGTCTGTTTAATTTTATCATGACATTACAACAGTCCAATCACATCTTCAGGCTTTACTTCCAATTCCCACTCTCTTGCTATTTCTACCCCATCTGCAGTTACTTTCACCATTGAACTCTTGAAACCCTTGAAATCATCCACAAGGACTGGAATCAGTTTCTTCCAAACACCTGTTGATATTTTGACACCCTCCTATGAATCACCAACATTCTTAATGATATATCTTCTCTAAAAGGCCTTTTTCATTTTTTTTTGAAACAGAGTCTCATTATGTTGCCCTCAGTAGAGTGCTGTGGCATCACAGATCACAGCAACCTCAAACTCTTGGGCTCAAGCAACACTCCTGCCTCAGCCTCCCAAGTAGCTGGGACTACAGGCGCCGGCCACAACACCCAGCTACTTTTTGTTGCAGTTGTTATTGTTGGTTAGCTGGCCCGAGCCAGGTTCAAAACAGTCACTTTTGGTGTATGTGGCAGGCGCCAAGCCACCCAGCTATTTTTTTGTTGCAGTTATCATCACTGTTGTTAGCTGGCCTGGGTTTGGTTCAAACCCACCAACCTCAGAGCATGTGGCTGGCTCTGTAACCACTGTGCTACGGGCGCTGAGCCTCTCTAAAAGGTTTTCAATTGACTTTACCCAGATCCATCAGAGGAATTACTGTCTATGGCAGATATTGCCTTACAAAACGTATTCCTTAAATAATAAGACTTAAAACTGAAAATTAATAAAAAAAAGATCAAAACTATTTATTGATTCATAGGCTACACAATGGATATTGTTAGCAGCCATGAAAACAACGTTCATCTCCTTGTACATCTCCATCAAAGAACTTGGGTGATTAGGTGTATTGTTAATGAACCATAGTATATATATATATATATATAATATATATATATTTTAGAGGCAGAGTCTTACTTTATTGCCCTCAGTAGAGTGCTGTGGCATCACAGCTCACAGCAACCTCCAACTCCTGCGCTTAAGCAATTCTCTCACCTCAGCCTCCCAAGTAGCTGGGACTACACACACCCACTACAACGCCTGGCTATTTTTTGGTTGTAGTTGTCATTGTATTTTGGCAGGCCCTGGCTGGATTCAAACCTGCCAGCTCTGGTGTATGTGACTGGCACCTTAGTCGCTTGAGCTATAGGTGCTGAGCCTGAACCATAATATTTTGAAAGGAATCCTCTTTCCTGAGAAGTAACTCTCAAAAGAGGGCTTATAATATTCAGTAAACCATGCTATAAACAGATATGCTGTCATCCAGGCTTTGTTGTTCCATTTGTAAAGCACAAGTAACTTAATTTAGCATAATTCTTTTTTTTTTTTTGAGACGGAGCCTCAAGCTATCCCCCTGGGTAGAGTGCTATGGCATCACAGCTCACAGCAACCTCCAACTCCTGGCCTCAAGCGAGTCTCCTGCCTCCGCCTCCCAAGTAGCTGGGACCACAGGCGCCTGCCACAACACCCGGCCATTTTTTGGCTGTAGCCATCATTGTTGTTTGGTGGGCCCGGGCTGGGGATTCGAACCCGCCACCTTAGGTGTATGTGGCTGGCTCCTTAGTCGATTGAGCCGCAGGCACCGAGCCAATTTAGCATAATTCTTAAGGGCCATAGGGTTTTCAGACTGATAAATGAGCATTGGCTTCAACTGAAAGTTACCAGCTGTGTAAGCTCCCAACAAGAGAATCTGCCTGTCCTTTGAAACTTTGAAGGCAGGCATTGACTTCTCCCTAGCTATGAAAGTCCTAGATGGCATCTTCTTCCAATGGAAGGCTGTTACATTTATATAGGAAATCTGTTGGGTAGTGCAGCCACCTTCATCAACTATCTTGGCTAAATCTTTTGGGTAACTTGCTGTAGTTTCTACTTCAGCACTTCTGCTTCACCTTGCTTTTTTTTTTTTTTTTTGATATGAAGATAACTCCTTTCACTTAAACCTCAGGAACTGAACAGAGTTAGGGCCTTGCTCAAGGGAATATTGCAGCAGGTTTGATCTATCCATACCAGGAAAATTCTCTCCATCTCTTCAATAAGGCTGTTCTTTATTTCCTGTTTTCTTATCTTTTCTTCCTTCCTTCCTTCCCTCCCTCCCTTGTTTCCTCTCCTTTCTTTCTTTTGATAGAGTCTCCCTCTTGTTACCCAAGTTAGAGTGCAGAACAGAGGCATCATCGTAGCTCATAGCAACCTCAAACTCCTGGGCTCAGGTGATCCTCCTGCCTCAGCCTCTTAGGTAGTTGAGACTATAGGCATGTGCCACTGCACCTGGCTAATTTTTTCTAATTTTAGTAGAGATGGAGTCAGCTTCCATCAGCTTGACTCAAATTGCTGACCTCAGGCAATCCTTCCACCTCAGTCTTTCAGAGTGCTGGGATTATAGGCCTGGCGTCCAGACAGTGCTTTCTTATCATCTGTGTGTTCACTGGAGTAGTGCTTTTAATTTCTTTCAAGAACCTTTGCTTTTGGCTGGGCACAGTGGCTCACACCTGTAATCATAGCACTCTGGGAGGCTGAGGCAGGCAGATTACTTGAGCTCACAAATTTGAGAGCAGCCTGAGCAAGAGGGATAGAAAAAACTAGCTGGTCATGATGACACATACCTATAACCCCAGCTACTTGGGAGGCTGAGACAAGAGGATCGCTTAAGCCCAAGCGTTTGAGGTTGCTGTGAGCTATGATGCCATGGCACTCTACTTTGGGTAACAGGGTGAGACTCTGTCTCAAAAAAACAAACAAACCCCCCCCCCAAAAAAAAACCCTTTCTTTCATTCACAACATGGCTATGTGGAGCAGGAGGCCTAGCTTTCAGCTTATCTTGGTTTTCCACATGCTGTCCTCATTAAACCTAATTATTTCTAGCTTTGGATTTAAAGAGAGAGAGAGACCCTTCCTTTGTCTTACATACTTAGAGATCATTGTAGGGCTACCAATTGGCCTAACTTCAAAATCGTGTCTTGGTAATAGGGAGGCCTGAGGAGAGAGCGAGGTTGGGGGATAGCCAGCCAGTGGTGTGGTCAGAACACACATAGAACACTTCACTTTTATCTGTGAAGTTTGCCATCTTACATATGTGCAGTTTGTTATTGTTGTATATAGCAACATCAAGATCGCTGGTCACAATCATCATAACAAATATGATAATTATGAAAAATCCTCTGAGATCTACCTGAGGTAAGCACTTGCTATTAGAAAATGGTACTGGTAGACTTGTCATTGCACGGTTGACACGAATCTTAAATTTGTAAAAAAAAAATGCAGTATCTGGCAAGTGCCACAAAGTGAAGCACAATAAAACGAGGTGTGCCTGTAATGATGTTTAATTTTATGTTTAGTTAGATAATATCAAGTTCGTGACTAGTACTAGCTATCTGATGGGCATGTATTCCATATCCACCAGAGATCAATAGCAAGGCACAGGCGGTTTCTTAAAAAATTATATATGTATATAATCTTTATTATATATCATATTATATAATATAATTTTCATAAGAGAGTGTGGGTTTATGTTACTTCAAAGCCCTGCTGTGTTTCTAACACTGCACAGAGAAGCTGGTACATTCTCTGTAAGACATAATTGACCAATGTTTGAGCACCACTGACTGAGAATCACTTGCAATTCAGCCTGGATCAGTTAGGATAGTCCCTCTCTCTCTTTCTATATATATATTTTTGAGACAGTCTCACTTTATCGCCCTCAGTAGAGTGCAGTGGCGTCACAGCTCACAGTAACCTCCCAACTCCTGAGCTTAGGCCATTCTTTTGCCTCAGCCTCTTGAGTAGCTGGGACTACAGGCACCTGCCACAATGCCTGGCTATTTTTTGTTGTTGCAGTTTGGTCAGGGCCAGGTTTGAACCTGCCACCCTTGGTATATGGGGCCAGTGCCCTACCCACTTAACCACAGGCACGCCCAGGATAGTCCCTCTAAAATGAAGATTGTGTTGTTACTCTCCCTACCATTAAGAAAGAAACATATGGTTTATGAGTTCCCTTGGATTTTGGAGGCAGCATACACCACATTTGAATATGCTATTCTGATCCTTTTCCAGATTAACATAAAAGATTCTTGGCTTTGAGAGAGCCCCAGAGTAAAGGGATTTTCTCTAGCTGATCAAGGCAGATCCAGGAGCTTTATGGAGATGATGACAAGTTCCAGCCTTAAGTTCCATTCAACTGGAAAAGCAGATCAGAGGCTTAATTTTGGACACACTAAGTTTGAGCTATCTGTCATTACTCCCACTGGAGATGCCTTCAGTTGGACATAGGAATCTGAATTTCAGGAAAGAGGACTTGGTGATTGCTCCATTCAGAGGTATTCTTGAAGGACAATGAAAAAGAAAAATCCCCCCAGTCAATGAAATGTTAAGCAAGATTTCTTATTTTTCTCTTTACCTAAAAGGAGAAATGACATAAGATAAATACAGACAATGATTCACAGACAATTCCTAATAGTCTGCTGAATGGCCAGGGACTTGGTAGTAAAAGGATTGACAAGCTGTTGAAAAGGAGTTTTAGAAATCTGGTGTGAAAAATAAAAAGAAAAAAAGAAACAAACCTGGTGTGAAGCTAGATCTCTCAGAATGGGTCCAGAATGTTAGAATATTTGTGTCCCAGGAAAATGCTGACCAAAAGATATCAATTTCAAAGGAAAATATCAATAATCAGGTGGATAAAATAACTGATACTATACATGTCACTCAGCCTCTTTCTGAATCCATCCAAGTATTTGCACGCTAAGCTCAAAAACAAGGTGGGAATTGTGGTGGATGGAGGTTATGAGTGGGGTCAATGATGTGGACTTCCTCTCATCAAGGCCACTAAGGCTGCTACCTGTAACAAGTGCCTCAATTTCTAGCAGTAGCAACAAACCCTGCACCCCTAATATGATACTGCACCCAGGGGGTCCTTCTTATAAAGTGTTCTCCCAGGCCAATTTCTTCAAGTGTTTCTCCTGTACTCTCTCCAAGAATCTTTATAGTTTCATGTCTTAAGTTTAAATCTTTTATCCAACGAGAGTCAGTTTTGTTAATGGTGAAAGATGTGGGTCCAATTTCAATCTTCTACAAGTCGTCAGCCAATTCCCCCCAGCACCATTTGTTAAATAGGGAATCTTCCCCCAATTTATATTTTTGATAGGCTTATCAAAGATTAAACGATGATAAGTGTCTGGGTTCATCTCTTAGTTCTCAATTCTGTTCTATACATCTACCTCTTTGTTTTGTGATCACTATAGATTATAGTATAGTTTGAAGTCTGGTAGTGTGATTCCTTCTGATTTTTTTTTTTTTTTAGAGACAGAATTTTACTTTATTGCCCTCTGTAGAGTGCTGTAACATCAAAGCTCACAGCAACTGCCAGCTCTTGGGCTTAGGCAATTCTCTTGCCTCAGCCTCCTGAGTAACTGGGACTACAGGCACCCACCATAATGCTGGCTATTTTTTTTTGTTGCAGTTTGGCTGGGGCTGGGTTTGAACCCGCCACCCTCAGTATATGGGGTCAGGGCCCTACTTACTGAGCCACAAGCACAACCCTCCTGATTTGTTTTTATTTCTGAGTAATGTCTTGGCTATTCAAGGTTTTTTCAGGTTCCATATAAAACAAAGTACTATTTTTTTCCCAGATCTTTAAAGTATGATGGTGGTGCTCTGATGGGGATTGCATTAAATTTGTAAATTACTTTGAGTAATATGGACATTTTAACAATGTTGATTCTTCCTAGCCATAAACATGGTATGGTTTTCCATTTGTTAACATCTTCAGCTACTTCTTTTTTCAGAGTTGCATAATTCTCTTTATGGAGATCTTTCACATCCTTTGTTAGGTAAATTCTCAAATATTTCATCTTCTTTGGCATAACTGTAAAGGGAATAGAGTCCTTGACTGTTTTTTTGGCCTTATTATTATTGGTATGTATAAAAGCTACTGATTTGTGACTATTGATTTTGTATCCTAAAATGCTACTATATTCCTTGATCACTTCTAAGAGTTTTGTAGTTGAGTCTCTGGGATTTTCCAGATATAAAATCATATCATCTCTGAAGAGTGAAAGTTTGGTCTCCTTTGACCCTATATGGATACCCTTGATCACCTTCTCTTGCCTGATTGTGATGGCTAAGACTTCCATTACAATGTTAAAAAACAGTGGAGACACTGGGCAACCTTGTCTGGTTCCTGATCTAAGTGGAAATTTTCCAATTTTACTCAATTCAATATGATATTGGCTGTGGGTTTGCTGTAGATGGCCTCTATCAGTTTAAGTAAAGTCCCTTCTATACCTATTTTCTTCAGTGTTCTGATCATGAAAGGATGCTGGATATTGTCAAAAGCTTTTTCTGCATCTATTGAGAGAATCATATGGTCTTTGTTTTTTAGTTTGTTTATGTGATGTATTATATTTATAGATTTATGTATATTGAACCAACCTTGAGACCCTGGGATAAAACCCACTTGGTCATGGTGTATAATTCGTTTGCATCCAGATTAAGTTCCCATGGTACAGATTTTTTTTTTTTTTTTTTGCCCTAGATGATTTTACAGTACATGATTTTACATTTACCCAGTAATTATAAATTCATGATGTGTTGTTTTACCTTCAATACTGCTGCTCTCTACACATGTGGGACTGGTCCACATAAGTACATTATGGCACCAACCCTGTAACATACACTTGTATTTGTCCGGGGTAGATGTGATGGAGTTGGCCTGATGATGTCGTCAAGTCACAGACTCCTATGTGGGTGTATCTGCATGTGGATGGACCCGCCTAGAAACAGATAGTGGAGCAGTGTCTTGGTTGGTTCCTAAGACCATCAGAAATATGTGTTTTCCGATGGTCTTAGGCGACCCCTGTGAAAGGGTTATTTGACCCCCAAAGGAGTCACACCCCATAGGTTGAGAACCACTGCACTAGAAGGTAGAGGAAGGTAACAAATGCTCCCAGAGAGCCTCGGGAGGGAGCACAGCCCTGCTGACACCATAATTTCAGCCTGGTGACACTGACTTCAGACTTCTGGACCTCAGGACTGTGAAAGAATACATTTTTATTGTTTTAAGCCACCAAGTTTGTGGTAATTCATTATAGCAGGCTCAGGAGACTAATAAAAGTAGGTTGTTGGGTGTGTTATTCGGACCATTGAGATAGTGTAGGTTTATAGTGGGTTGGGCAAAGAGTCAGTAATTAAGAGGGAACATAGTTCAGCAATAACCCTCGTGGGGAGGAAATGCCAGGCAATATAAGCCTCAAAAAAGGAAGAGCTTTTATAAGAAGGCAGAAGGGTGGTTGTCTAGAGATGGCCATGAGGTTAGCAAGATGAATTCCAAGCTTCTCTGGTTTCAGGGATGTGAAGAAAGAATACTCTCCCCTGAAGGCAGCTTTAGGAAAAGATAGATCTCAAAATTTAATAACAGGGTCTGAAGTTGATTTTTTTTTTATGGTTACAGCATGTGGTAGTATGGGGATAACTTTTCTAATGTCCTTCCATTGACTTCTTTAGAGCATCAAATGCATTTTTTTAATTGGAACTTAAGTCTTAAGATATCGAATACTGTAAACCACATGTAACTATGAACAGTATATATCTTCCCTCATTGCAAATAAGGGCAAATTCTGGTTTTATAGGACCTAAAGCTTATACAGTTTGAGAAGGATTTGTTTTTAAAGAAAGAAAAAATAAAAATTACATATACAAAATTAAATGTGGCTATAAATTTTTGTTTGGAGTAAAAAATTAGCCACAAAATATTAATTTTTTTTTAATTTTAGAGTATTATAGGGCTACACATATTTTGGTTATATAGTTTGCATTTTCTTTTTTAATTAAAATGTTTTAAAAGTTGACAAATGCCACAAACATCACAAATTTTAGAAAAATACAGGTGTATTTAAAATTAACTTCCTGAATATACCTCTATTTTTTTTCCTATATTTTGGGCTGCATAATCTGAAAAATTATACAGTATTAATCTTAAATTAAGGCATTTACAAGAGCAATTAAAATGTGCTCTTAAATGGCCACCACATTGTATTGAGATATGATAATTAACGCAAACCAAATTACTGTTACATGAAGTATGTTAACTTGATAAATATGTGTCATTTTTGTGTCTTGACTTTTGTGAATGTTTACTGAACAAGCGGCATTTTGGGGTGACTTTTATCTGGAACCACCAGACTCCAGCAGAGCACTAGACACCAGTCTTTTGAAGATACAATGCAATATTTGAGATTCATAAAACATGTATCCCCCCACCTAGACATAGGCACTGATGGTGGTACTGTCACAGCTCCTGCCCTACCAAACAGGAACTTTTTAATATATTCAACTTCACATGATGCCCATCAAAAAAGAAAATGGAAGATGCATGTATAATTGTCCATTGCATGGTCAAGAATACCTCTGCAAGGAAGAGGTTTCATTTTGACTAGGCCCTAACAAAAACAAAACCCTCTACTCAAAAACTTTCAAACCTGATTTTTTGTGAAAAAATAAGTAATGGTGTTCATCCCCTACCACCCACCTACACATTGTGTCAGGCACCATAGGATGTGTTCATATTATGACCCTGCTTCCGCCCTGCACACTCATTTTGCACACTTGGGTGTGTCAGCCCAGTAGGCAGCAGAAGCAGTCCTAGAAGTCATTTTTTTTCCACCAAATTGGCTAACAATAACTTAACTATGCACAGAAGACTGCAAACCACATAAATATATCCCTCCAAACCCCAGATAAATGTATCCAACCTGAACTTCCCCTTGCCAGAACCCAAAATTGCTGTATCCATTACACCACCACCCAAAATAAGGAGAGATGTGATGCATTTTCCTTTTTGTGAAGTGAGAGTGAAGAGAGACAATGGCAAATTTTCTTTGGCAAATATTTCAAAACTGCAGCCATGTGACCCCATTGCTAAATTTTATTTGGCTTCATAGTAAATCTGACTCTGGTTTCAGGGGTCAAACATTTTTCTGCCTTCTTGCCAATGGTCATTTCCAGATGTCTAAATCATTCAGATCTGAGGTCTGCCTTGCTATAACAGGCCCTGAAATATCTCTGGTTAGTCAATCCCAACCCAGATGGGACATCTGCCTTCTTTTGCTGTCCTGAAATATGATGCTATTGGATAAACTAATGTTAGTGGATCCTTGAAATGGAGCCCACAAATATTTGTGATTGCCAAGGCCTTGTCATTGTGACAACATCAGTAATGAACTGGATATTCATTGTCCTTCCAAGTTCATTCTGCATCATTATCTGAAGTCCACATGCCATAAAAATGGAGGATGGATACTGAGCAGCATGAGCGTCAGCTTTTACTTTGCAAGGGTCCTCAAGATAGTCACTGTCCATGGAAATGAAATGAATACATTGTATAAGAATGTAGCATGTGTCAGCCAGATGTACATGCAAACAATTGGTAGGAATGGGATCAAAAGGTTTCACAAATCATCCAACATTTGTTAATTTTGTTTCATCATATATCCAATGAGAAAGTCAACACAGACTTATGAAATAGCTGCCCAGTGTTGGGAGAGCAAAGGACCCAGAACTGCATGCCTCACAGGCCCACAGGAGCGTTTGGGGGTCAGTTAAAACAGAGTCCACAGCAAGCGAGATTAAAGACACGCTTTCAGGTATTTGTAATGTCACGTCTTCTGTTCGAAGTAAACTAAAATACTCTGAGTCCTTAATGAGAAAAATGGCAGGAAGGCTTGGTATGGTAACAACTGACCTTCCTCATAGCTAGTTCACCCGGCGTTGATGCTCAACACAATTGTCCTGGAGACCAAGGAATGGCAATCACCACTATCTCCCTTCTCTAAGTCTGCTTCCCCCAGACCTGTGGATGAACAACAGTCAGAAAGGGGAAACTGCCCAGGGAGTGAGCAGCCCTCATCACCTCATGTCTGGTCAGAGGCTGGGCAGCTGCTCTCACATAACCCCCAATAAAAGAGCAGACTCGGATTCCTCTCTTCAGGAGGAACGAGCAGTCAGTCAGCCTCGTTAGCATTCGGTGCAGTTATTAATCTCCCAGAAGCCAGGAGACGTGGCATTAAATCTGTGTTCAGGTTACAGAGCTACAATCATGTGGAAAAGTTCAATGTCCTCACCTTAACACTTACTCTAAGAGCTGTCCTGATACATCAGAACATTTAATTAATTTGGATCTTTCATTAACTAAAGGGGGAAAATGAAGACAAAACAGGGATATGGTAAAGAGGGGGGGAGTCACAATTCACTACATTATCCAAATTTTTCATATCCTATGAGAACATTGGAAAGATTACTTCTTTGGGGGGTAAAGGCTATTTAAACTATTATTATAAATTTTCAAGTCTAAGACACTGGATCTGTGTTGGAACTTTGAGAATAGATGTATTAATACACATTCTTGTTAATCAGAGGTAGCCTTATATATAGAAAGTATGGTGGTACATCTGACGTGTGATTTCAGAAAAGGGATCTGCATCCATTGGGCACTTTATCTATATTATCCCACTCCTCATAAAACTTCACAAGGAAGTGAATATCTTCACTGTTTTACTACAAGAAAAATGAGTCCGAGAGGATTTAAGCACCTTGCCCAGAGTCACAAAGCTATTAAGTAACTAAGGCAGAATTCAACCCAGCTGCACCTGATGCAATGCCCTATTTAAGACCATGTTATCTTCCTACAAATCCCAGAAGCCCCCATCAGTCCAACTCAACCTAAAGTAACAGCCTCTGTCTGCTGGGTACAGTCTTTCAACTTCCTTTGCATGAATAAAGCCCTTTGCCCCATAAGCAGAACTAAGATTTTATATTTTAAAATCTGGAAGACTATCTCCATGTGTTAATTTACATGAAGATACAAATGTCTAATTTTATAAAATTGGGGGGAAGAGAAATTTCAGTAGATGTAAGGATTGTATAGAAAGGATTGTTCATATCTATCTAGCACCCCATAGAAGCCTCTTCTATCCCCAGTGATGACATGGCCCAGGCTGGATTAATCACTATTCCATTCCCCTGCCACAATGGTTCCATGGGCTGGAACAGTATCATACAGACTTCAAAGCCACACGCTGACCATGATGGCCTGGGTCCCCTAATAACTGTGTGTAAGAGAGTCACCCACCCTCTATCTCAAGCCACACTCATCATCCTGAAGTACCAATTCTAGACTGTTGTGTGAGTGAGAAAAAACTTTTACATAGTTAGAGCCATTGCATTTGTGGGCCTATTTATTATAAAAGTTTAGCCTATACTAGATAATAACAGGCATCAATAAATGTTGATTTTGTTCTCACCTCCATTCCTGGGTTTTCCTCCCCTTTGGCACACTTTCCAGTTCCTAGAAATTTTATCAGAGCTTCTTTAAATTCATAATGAATTTAAAGCTATAGTAGATGCTATGGCTTGAATGGTTCTGCCAAAACTCATACTGAAATTTAATTGCCATAGTCACAGTGTTGAGAGATGGGGCCTTTAAGAGGCGATGAGGTCATGAGGGTTCCACCTTCGTGAATGTTTAGTTATCTCAGGATTGGGTTAATTACTAGAAGACTGGATTTGTTATAAAAAGCAAAATCAGCCTGATTTCCTCTTTCTAATTCTTGTGCCTTCCATTCCCACCATAGAACGAAAAAAATGACTCTCACCAGACGCTGAGGCCAAGCTCTTGGGCTTCTCAGCCTCCAGAACTGTAAGCCAAATAAGCTCCTTTTCTTTACAAATTATCTAGTCTGTAGTATTGTGTTATAGCAGCAGAAAACAGGCTGAGACAGCAGATATGTAAAAGTGGCTACTTTTACAAATAATAATTATATAAATATTTTAAATAAGTGATAAAAATAGTCTTCTTGCTTTTATCAAATTCCTCTCCAGGCATCTAGGGTAAGGTTACATTTATGAAAGAGCAATGTAACCTGGGAAAAATGGGCATTTTTTATTTGATAATAACTCAATACCTGAAATAGAGAAAAAAATACTTCCTAAACAGTACCTATCCTTCCACTTTTACTCTCTACTGGTGAAGTTTGTCCGACTATGCATTTTATTAGTTGAAAAGCTGAAGCAGAGTTTGGATTCCTGGTTTCTAAGTAATGAGTTTGGAAACTCTAATTTGACTTGTCTTCAGTGATTTGGGCCATGTCCTACATTAGCTGCATGCTTTCCTGTGGTAAATGACCCAGGCTAAGTGAACCCAGTTACAGCATCTAACACTGCATAGCAGATAAATTCTAAAAGACACATTGTGCATATCAGTAACTTGAAACTTAGAATGTATTAGAACCCAGGATTGATCTCTAAAGGCAATTGAACCCATAAAGCAATGGTTTCCCCAGTGTGGTTCCTGAACCAGCAACATCAGCATCACCTGGGACTTGATGGAAATGCAAATTCTCAGACCCACCCCAGAATTATTGAATCAGAACTCTGGAGTGTGATCTGAGCTGCAAGGCTAATGCATTGTCATAATGTAACAAAACACCAGACATTTGCAATCACAAGCTGGTTAGAATAAGCACACCAAGAACCCAAGCCTTTGTTCCTAGTACCATTCTCCAATGAAAGAAAGAGGGCTCCTTGGATAAATAGCTGACTCTAGAATTGGGACAGGAAATACACTAAATGAGACTGGAGCATCTTCTAATTTCAGAAATTTAGAAAACTCTAGGGAAGAAAATGATGGAATATGTCAGAGAGACAGATTCTTAAAAATTTCTAAGAGTAATTTAAAGAACTCCTGAGGACCACAGCTGTAAAAATTTGAGCAAGAAAATAAAGAAGCATTATACTACAACCCAAAGTGTAAAACAAATATTTTTAATCCTTACTGGAATACATTATGAGTTTAATAAATAAATAAATGGAGGTAATAGAAAACCCTTCTACATAGAAGAATTTCAAATAATCTATATAGATATTTACCCCACGAAGAGATGGAGCATAACTCCGCACTCACTGAGTGAGTCCCTTCAAAGTATAGAAGAGGAGGAAAAAACTTTATAGTGGAGAAACCTGATAAACACAAAATCAGCCACCTGATCAAGGACCACATCAATGGTAATAAGTCATGTGGCAGTATTTTTCTTTGCTATGATAGCATGAAAATGACAACTTACCCTGATAGTCTCCCTCCTAAAAAAAACTAGTAGCTTTGCTCAAATCATGAAAAACACATCAGACAAACCTCAGCTCAGGAGCATTCTACTCCTCAAAACTGTCAAGGCGATCAAAAGCAACACAAGTCTGAGAAACTACCAGAGCTAAGAGGAACCTAAGGAGATATGACAAGTAAATGTAACGCAATATCCTAGATGGGATTCTGGAACAGGAAAAGGATATCAGGTTTAAAAAAAAAATAAGGCAATATGAGTAAAGTATAGACTTTAGTTAATAATGAGGTATTAATATAGGTTCATTGATTAAAACAAATGCATCTGGACAGCACCTGTGGCCCAAAGGAGTAGGGCACCAGCCCCATATGCCAGAGGTGGCAGATTCAAACCCAGCCCCAGCCAAAAACTGCAAAAAAAAAAAAAAAAGCATCACACAAATGTAAGATTTTAATAGGATAACAGGAAATCAAGCATGGGAAATATGAGAAGTCTGTGCTATATTTGCAACTTTTCTAAAAAGTAAAGTTTAGTTGGATATTTTAAGTAGATTATGATATCTTTGAAGGCAAGCATGCATCCCTTTAGTGAATAAAACCAGAAGATAAAAAAAGATATGTGGGCTCAGTGCCCATAGCTCAGGGTGCTGGCCACATACACCAAGGCTGGTGAATTGGAACCCAGTGAGGGCCTGCTAAGCAACAATGATGACTGCAACAACAACAAAAAGTAGCCAGGTATTGTGGCAGGTGCCTGTAGTCCCAGCTACTTGGGAGGCTGAGGCAAGAGAATCGTGTAAGCCCAAGAGTTTGAGGCTGCTGTGAGCTGTGGTGCCACAGCACTCTACTGAAGGTAACATAGAGAGACTCTGTCTCAAAAAAAAAAAAAAAAGATATATGATTTCCAAGTATTCCCAGGTTTTCATTATTATCACCTGCAGTACAGACTCAGCTGTTATAATATAAACTCACAATATGGGGTCTGTCATCTAGGCTTCTGCTGGGAACAGAGAGGTCATTGCCAGGCTAGACCCACAATAATGGTGCCCTAAACAAGAGTGACATTGATTTCTTTCTCATGTAACAATTCAAAGTTAGCTGTCCAGAATGAGCATGGCATCCCCATGGTGGCAGGGCCACAGGATCCTTCCATGTTATTGTTCTGCCATCTCTGGATAGGACCTCATCCATGTAATTCAAACAGGTGATCACCATCTTTGCTGCAAACTAGCCAGCAGGACAGGGGAAAGGAGTCACAGAGGACCTTCCCTTCTTCTCTTAGACTAGAACCTTGAAACTATATACATCATTTTTGCTCACATCCAGAAAAGATTCATATAACTACAGATAGCTACAAAGGAGACTGGGGAAGAGAGTCTTTATTCTCTGGGAAATCATATATCCAGCAAAAACTCAAAAGAGTTTCTATTATTAGAGAACCTAGTTTCTGTGGCTAGAGTCTGTTTCTGATTAGTACCATGGTCTTGCCAATACTTCTGTTACTTCTTTTATTCCATTTCTCCTATTTTCATGGTTTCTATAAGTTCCAACAATTAAGTTCACAAACTCATCCTAGAAAAAGTGTTACATACCTAATTTCTGAATATCACTACAATCACCTTCAAAGTACCCTCCATAAGAACCTATGCACTGAAACCAGCATCTAGCCCATGCTTCCAAGCAAGTTTAGAACTCTTTTTCTGGAATGACTATCAGAGCTGTTATCATATGAGGTCTGACAATTAAGTTCATGAACTTGCCACCATGTGCTTATGTTGGCCGGACCATACAAAATTCAGTGAGGTTTCATAATTTTGATATAGCAGTGTCTCACAGCTGTGTTCATGTCAACATGTGGCAGTTCCTTGCTGAGTGGGATTTATTATTGTTGTTGTGTGCCCTATGATAATAGCTCCAATGGTAATTCCAGAAAAAGAATTCCAAACTCGCATAGAAGAGTGGACTAGGCACTGAATTCAGTGCACAGGTCCTAAGGGGAGTACTACAAAGGTGACCATAAGGATAGTCAGCAATGAGGTATGTGGCTCTTTTTCTAGGGTGAGTTCATGAACTTAATTGTTAGACCTCGTATATATTTTATGCTTCAGATAATGCTGAGTTGGATGAGTTTTCATGCAGAGACTAAGGGTCTAGCCTGGTAATGACCTCTCTGTTCCCTGCAGAAGCCTAGATGACAGACCCAAATTCTAGAATGTCTTTTTCTGGAATAGAAGCTTTAGCACAAGAATAAGACTTGAAAAAATATTACCTTCTATCTAGCCAACTTTGGTCTGATCCGTGTAATAAATTCATGAGTAATTTTGACCCAAGCCTAGTCAAAGCTTTCAAGTCTTTGATTGCACTGAACTGGTATCCAGAGCACAGTGTGGGGAGTCATGATTAAGAAATTTCTCTCCCCAAAGTGGGACCCCTATGGGTGAGAAAAGGAGTTGCCCTCATCCTTTCTAAACCTCCTAAAGACTAGAAAGAAAGAAGTCTGAGTGATGGCCATGGATCTAGAGGGGAAAGGAGGGCCCATTGCAAACCCCCGGTCATTCCATCTTGCTAGCCCAAGGGATGACAGGCACAGATGACTAGGAAGAAAAAAGTTACCAGAAAAAAAATCAAAGAGGAGAATTGTCTACTACCTTCAGAGGTCACTTACACATGACAGGTATGCAAAATACAAACATTACACTCAAAAGATAAGTTATGGCACTGGCTATTTAACAAAATGACCATTTAACTTTTTTAAATAAAAAAAAAGGTACCCAGTATATTTTCATATGTTTGGATTTGCCAAAGGTTATTTATTTGCACACAACTTTTCAGAAGCACATCAACTTCCCAACAATCCTAGAATAGACCATTTATGGTGAAAACACAGGGCTAAGAATGCTGAGTATATAGAGATAAGAATTGCCTGACATCAAGATATCACTTTTATTAATATTTCTAGAAAACAAAGAACATAAGAAAATGTCAGTTCATATCTTTTAGATCAGGACAACAAGCAACTTTCAGACTCCAATCTTTGCAGAGAGGCTGCCATAGTTTTAAAAACAGCCTGAAAACATTAAGTCTAATGAGAGATCAAAGCTTCTTATTATTGGTTCCTGTTCCTTGTGAGGCTGACACTATGACTCCCTGTCTGGACCTCAGTGATCCAGATTCCCACCACAGACTCCAGCAATCCTAGCCACAGGATAGACCCTTACTAACACGGGGAGCTGCATGGAGACTGTGCAAAGGCATTGCTCCACAGAGAGAGCTCACACTGGGTCTCCCTAAGATCCTGCATCCAGCCTGGGGCCCAACAAGCTCTGCATCTCCACATCCCTGGAGCTTCCCTCATTGACATTCCCCTCTGTGTGGTCACCACCACAGCTGACGCTGCCAGAGATGAAACACAAGCCATTACCAATGACCCTACTTCCCATAGCAGAAAGGCTATAGCATGCTTTTATGTGTGCTGAGGACTAATGCACCACCCACAGCCACTGTCACTGTGGGATGCACTGCCAGGGCCAAAGAGCAAGTGGCACATATGTTCTCCTGCCTTATTCATACAGTTACTACCACTGACAACAACCACCTTCCCAATAGCAGGGCTACAGTGCAGCCACTGCCATCCTTATCCAAGAATTTTACTCTAGGCCTAGGGATCACCCTGACCCTGCCTAGCACAACCAGAGCCTTCATGCACCACCTGGATGGGGGGGAGGGGTGGCTCAGATCTATTTGGGCCAGCTCCTCCCAGTTCCTGAGCATACTGTTAGGGGCCTGGGAGCCATCCAGCCTAGTCCAACACCACTGGCACCTTAGCACCCTTCCCAAGTGCCTGAGGTTAGTCCCACCCCATCTGTTGCTACCACTACAGCTATCACACACCCACACTTACCACCTGTGGGCCTGGGAACTGGTTCAAACAGTCTTTAACAGCCACTGCCAACACCAAAGTGGACCAATCAGGAGCTGCAGGTTTGTCCAACTACTGCTATTTCCATCACCCATTACCCCTGCCACACCTCCTTCTAGGGACTCAAGAATTCACCTACCTGTTCAACCCATCATTGTTACTACCAGCATCCAAGCAAGCCATGTGAGGTCCATAATTGGGCCATCTGGACCTACTAACACCAGTGCCAGTGTATGCCACCCTGGGGCTCAAGGACAGGCAGCCGAGATCACTGGGCCCTGAGGACAGGCACAGCGGGCATTCCCACTCCAGAAAAGCTTCACCATACCCTCCACTAATAACCCCACCCTGACGAACTAGAGATATCATAGACACCATTGACATTGTTTATAGCCAAAGAAAATCATATGGATATTACTACATTATTGATGCATCAAGAATTAAAACCATAGTGCCCTAACCAACCAATGCTATAGATATATCTTCAGGAAAAAGTCCTCCCCTAAAAAAGCAAATTCAAAAAATTAGAAGAAGGGACTATTACATCAGAAATGCAGATGTCAATGTAGGGAAACAAAAAACAAAAAAAGCAAGGAAATATAACAAAGGAACATAACAATTTTCCAGCAACATATTCCAATGAAAAAGAAATCTATGAAATCCTGGAAAAAGAATTCAAAATAATGCTATTAAAGAAGCTTAGTGAGAAACTACAGAAAAACAATACAAAGAAATCAGAAATCAGTATGAATGAGAAATTTACCAAAGAGATGGATACCATAAAAAAGAACCAAATAAAAATTCTGAAACTAAAAATTTCATTAAATGTAGTACAAAAATAATCATAAGGACTTGAAGACAACAGTTTTTAATTAACCCCATTAGACAAATAATGAAAAAAAGATGAAAAGGGTATCTGCAATAGCTCACGCTATAATCCTAGCACTCTGGGAGGCCAAGGTGGGTGGATTGCTTGAGCTCAGGAGTTCCAGACCAGCCTGAGCAAAGCAAGACCCCATGCCTACAAAATTGACAAATTTGCTGAGCATTGTGGCAGCTGCCTGTAGTCTCAGACACTTGGGAGGCTGTAACAAGAGGATTGTTTGAACCTAAGAGTTTGGAGTTGCTGTGAGCTATAGTACTATGGCACTCAACCCCAGGGTGACTAAGTGAGACTCTGTCTCAAAAAAAAAAAAAAAATGAAAATAATGAGCAAAGCCTATCTGACATATGGAATACCAGAAAGCAATCAAATATTTGCATTTATAATATCCCAGGGCCGAAGTGAAAATAAAAGGGATAGAAAGCCTATCTAACTAAATATCTGAAAACTTACCAAGTCTAGCAAGAGACTTGGATATCCAGGTGCAGAAAGCTCACTGATTCTCAGACACGTACAATTTTTAAAAGTCTTCTCTATGGCACATTAGAGGCAAACTGTCTGAAGACAGTCAAAAGACATCTGCCTGCTCTGTTCTCTTCTCTCTCTCCTCCCCCCATCTTCCTCTCTCTCACTCCAAGCTCTTCTCTTTTTCTTTCTTATCTCTTCCTCCTACTCTCTTCCCTCTCTCTAAAATAAACTTACACTTTTATATCCTAAAAACTTAATCAAGGACAGACAATTCTAAGAACAGCAAGAGATTCTAGTCACTTATAGGAAACCCCCGTCAGAATAGCATCAGATTTTTCAGCAAAAACCTTATAGACCATGAGAGAATGCGATGATATATTCAATGTACTAAAATTTAAAAAAAAAAAAACTATTAGCCAAGGATACTATGCCCAGCAAAATTATCTTTCATGATGAAGGAGCAAATGAAGTCTATTACAGACAAGCATAAACTAAAAAAAACATCACCACTAGACAAGTCATATCTATAATCATAAAAACATACAAAAAGATAAAATCACTTGTACAGCAAACACCCAAATAAGGAAAAGACTCAAAATGTTACCACTATAGAAAAAAACTGGTGGCATCTGTATGTGCCAGCCACATACACCAGAGCTGCAGGTTTGAATCCGGCCTGGGCCTGCCAAACAATGACAACTACAACCAAAAAATAGCTGGGCATTGTGGCAGGTGCCTGCAGTCCCAGCTACTCAGGAGGCTGAGGCAAGAGAATCACTTAAGCCCAGGAGTTGGAGGTTGCTATGAGCTGTGACACCACAGCACTCTACCCAGGGTGATAGCTTGAGGCTCTGTCTCAAAAAAAGAAAAAAAAAAAGAAAGAAAAGAAAAGAACCAAACCACAATGATAAACAATGAAAGAGAAAGAAACAAAGGATATACAAAACAACCAGATATCAATTAATAAAATTTCAGAAATAAGCTCTTACATATCAATAATAGCTTTGAATGTAAACAGATTAAACTTTCCACTCAAAAGACATAAAATGGCTGAAGGAATAAAATAAAAAACATGACCTAACTGTACCCTGAATACAAGAAACTCATATCACCTAAAAGGACACATATAGAGTGAAAGGAAAGGTCTGGAAAAAAGATATTCTATGCAAATGGAAACTGGACTTTGGTCAAAAACTGTAAAAATAGGCAAAGAAAGTCATTTTATAATGATAATGAGTCAATTCAGCAAGAGGATATAAAAATTCTGAACATATTTGTATCTAATAATAGAGTATCAAGTTATATAAGGCAAATATTATTGCATCTAAAATGAGAAACTCCAATACAATAATAGTGATGCCAACACCCTACTCTCAGTGTTAGAAAGATAATATGAACAGGAAATTAACTGTCTCGGCGCCTATGGCTCAAGCAGCTAAGGTGCCAGCCACATACACACACCTGAGCCGGTGGGTTCGAATCCAGCTGGGACCCACCAGACAACAATGACGACTGCAGCCAAAAAAATATCCAGGCATTGTGGTGGGTGCCTGTGGTCCCAGCTACTTGGGAGGTGAAGGCAGGAGACTCGCTTGAGCCCAGGAGTTGGAGGTTGCTGTGGGTTGTGATGCCATGGCACTCTACCCAGGGTAACAGCTTGAAGCTCTGTCTCAAAAAAAGAAAAGAAAATTAACAAAGAAATGTTAGATTTCAACTACACGTTAGACCAAATGGACCTACCAAATGTACACAACATTTCATCGAACATTCTTTAGGATTGATCATATCTTAGGACACAAAACAAGTCTCAACAAATTTTTACAAATCAAAATCATATCAAGTATGTTCTCAGGTCACAATGAAATAAAACTAGAAATCAACAAGAAGAGGAACTTTGAAAGCTGTACAATTACATGGAAATGCTGAATGGACATTTGGGTCAAGGAAGAGATTAGGAGGAAATTAAAATATTTCTTGAAACAAATGAAAATTGAAACACAACATACTAAAGTCTATGAGACACAGCAAAAGCAATGTTAAGAGGAAAGTTGGGGCAATAAACACCTACAATTAAAAAGGAGAAAGATTGCAAATAAATAATCTAATTATGCACCTAAGGAACTAGAAAACCATAAGCCAAACTCTAAATAAATAGAAGGAAAGAATAATAATGATGAGAACAGAACTAAACAACATAAAGGCTTTGAAAAATGCAATAAAGGATCAATGAAATAAAAAGTTAGTTTTTTAAAAAGATTAAGAGAATAAAAAAAAACTACTAGCTAGACTAACAAAAATAAAAGGAGAGAAGACCCAAATAAACAAAATCAGAAATGAAAAAGAAGATACTGCAATTGATACCACAGAAATACAAAAGATAAAAAAAAAAAAGAAAGAAATACAAAAGATCATCAGTATCTCCAATCTCTATTTCCTGGAGAGGTTTATGCTGCCCCCAAATCCAGCATCCTTTCAGAAAATGTCAGAGCTAGAAGGTACCATCTCTGTCAACTTCCCATTCAAAGCAAGCATCCCTTGGATGTATTCTTTTTTTTTTCTTATTAAATCATAGCTGTGTACATTAATACTGTCATGGGGTACAGTGTGCTGTTTTTATATACAATTTAAAATATTTTCATCAAACTGGTTAACATAGCCTTCATGTCATTTTCTTAGTTATTGTGTTAAGACATTTATATTCTACATTTAGAAAAATTCACATGTACCCTTTTAAGATGAACCATAGACATGATCCCACCAATCACCCTTCCTCCACCCATCCTACCCCTTCTTCTCCCCTCCCTGTCCCCTATCCCCATATTCTTGGGCTAAAATTGGGTTATAGCTTTCCTATGAAAGCTATAAATTAGTTTCATAGTAAGGGCTGAGTACATTGGATACTTTTTCTTCCATTCTTGAAATACTTTGCTAAGAAGAATATTTTCCAGCTCCATCCATGTAAACATGAAGGAGGTAAAGTCTCCATCTTTCTTTAGGGCTGCATAGTATTCCATGGTGTACATATACCACAATTTATTGATCCGTTCGTGAGTCATTGGGCGCTT
>CAUYQV010051312.1:0-14456 GCA_963574575.1 Galagoides demidoff | reverse complement strand
TAATGCAATTCAGATCAAAATTCCAAAAAAAAAAATGACCACATTCAACTTCATTAATAATCTAAGAAATTAAGATTACAAGTTTCCTTTTTAAAAAATATTTCATAGAACACTTAAGAAAATAGGCACAGAAGGGACATTTCTTAAACTGATAGAGGCCATCTACAGCAAGCCCACAGCCAATATCATATTGATTAATGTAAAATTGAAAACATTTCCACTCAGATCAGGAACGAGGCAAGGATGCCCACTGTCTCCACTGCTATTCAACATAGTAATGGAAGTCTTAGCCGTCGCACTTAGGCAAGAGAAGGCGATCAAGGGTATCCAAATAGGGTCAGAGGGGATCAAACTCTCACTCTTGGCTGATGATATGATCCTATACCTGGAAAATCCCAGGGACTCAACTTCAAAACTCTTAGAAGTGATTAAGGAATACAGCAGCTTCTCAGGATACAAAAATCAATACATACAAATCAGTAGCTTTTATATGTGCCAACAATAGTGAAGCTGAAAAAGTAGTCAAGGACTCTATTCCATTTACAATAGTGCCAAAAAAAAGATAAAATATCTGGGAATTTACATAACAAAGGATGTGAAAGATCTCTATAAAGAGAACTATGAAACTCTGAGAAAAATAGCGAAAGATGTTAACAAATGGAAAAACATACCATGCTCATGGCTGGGAAGAATCAACATTGTGAAAATGTCCATACTGTCCAAAGCAATCTACAGATTTAATGCAATCCTTATTAAAGCACCCTTGTCAGACTTTTCTTTTCTTTTCTTTTCTTTTTTTTTTTTTTTTGAGATGGAGCCTCAAGCTATTCTCCTGGGTAGAGTGCCATGGCATCACAGCTCATAGCAACCTCCAACTCCTGGGCTCAAGTGAGTCTCCTGCCTCAGCCTCCCAAGTAGCTGGGACCACAGGCACCTGCCACAACGCCCGGCCATTTTTTTTTTTTTTTTGGTTGCAGTCATCATTGTTGTTTGGTGGGCCTGGGCTGGGGATTCGAACCCGCCACCTTAGGTGTACGTGGCTGGCGCCTTAGCCGATTGAGCCACAGGCGCCGAGCCACCACTGTCATACTTTAAAGGACTTGAAAAAATAGTACTTTGTTTTATTATTTATTTATTTATTTATTTTGAGACAGAGCCTCAAGCTGTCCTCCTGGGTAGAATGCTGTGGCATCACAGCTCACAGCAACCTCCAACTCCTGGGCTCAAGTGAGTCTCCTGCCTCTGCCTCCCAAGTAGGTGGAACCACAGGCGCCTGCCACAACGCCTGGCTATTTTTTGGTTGCAGCCATCGTTGTTTTTGGTGGGCCTGGGCTGGATTCAAACCCACCACCTTAGGTGTATGTGGCTGGCACCTTAGCCGCTTGAGCCACCGGTGCCAAGCCAGTACTTCGTTTTATATGGAATCAGAAAAAGCCTCAAATAGCGAATACATTACTCAGAAATGAGAAAAAATTAGGAGGTATCACGTTACCAGACTTCAGGCTACAGTATAAATCTATAGTGATCAAAACACTGGCACAAAAACAGAGTGGTAGATTTATGGAACAGAATAGAGAACCAAGAGATGAACCCAGCTACTTATTGTCATTTGATCTTCAACAAGCCTATCAAATATATTCAGTGGGGGAAAGACTCCCTATTTAACAAATGGTGCTGGGTGGACTGGCTGGCGACCTGTAGGAGACTGAAACTGGACCCACACCTTTCACCATTAACAAAAATTGATTCTTACTGGATAAAAGATTTAAATTTAAGACATGAAACTATGAAAATACTAGAAGAGAGTGGGGGAAAACACTTGAAGAAATTGGCCTGGGATAATATTTCTTGAGGAGGACCCCCTAGGCAATTGAAGCAACACCAAAAATATATTACTGAGATCTGATCAAACTAAAAAGCTTTTGCACAGCCAGTAAAGCAGACAGACAACCTTCAGAATGGAGATGATTTTTGCAGGTTATGCTTCCGATGAAGGTCTGATAACTAGAATCTATAGAGCACTCAAATTAATCAATAAGAAAAGAACAAATAACCCCATTTCTATATGGGCAAGAGACATGAACCGAAACTTCTCTGATAAAGGCAGGCACATGGCCTACAAACACATGAAAAAATGCTTATCTTCCTTAATCATCAGAGAAATGCAAATCAAAACCACTTTGAGATACCATCTAACTCCAGTAAGATTAGTCCACATCACAAAATCCCAAAACTACAGATGTTGGCTTGGATGTGGAGAAAAGGGAACACTTCTACACTGCTGGTGGCAATGCAAGCAAATACGACCTTTTTGGAAAGAAGTTTGGAGAACACTCAAGGAACTAAAAATAGACCTACCATTTGATCCTGCAATTCCTCTACTAGGTATATACCCAGATGATCAAAAATCATTTTGCAACAAAGACATTTGCACCAGAATTTTTTTTTTTTTTTGAGACAGAGCCTCAAGCTATCCCCCTGGGTAGAGTGCCATGGCATCACAGCTCATAGCAACCTCCAATTCCTGAGCTCAAGCGAGTCTCCTGTCTCAGCCTCCCAAGTAGCTGGGACCACAGGCGCCTGCCACAACGCCCGGCCATTTTTTGGTTGCAGCCATCATTGTTGTTTGGCGGGCCTGGGCTGGGGATTCGAACTGGTGTACGTGGCTGGCACCTTAGCCGATTGAGCCACAGGTGCTGAGCCTGCGCCAGAATGTTTATTGTAGCCCAATTCATAATAGCCAAGACAGACATAGAAACAGTCCAAGTGCTCATCGACTCATGAATGGAATAACAAATTGTGATATATGTACACCATGGACTATACAGCCATAAAAAGATGAGACTTCACATCTTTTATGTTTACCTGGATGGAGCTGGAACATATTTTTCTTAGTAAAGTATCTCAAGAATGGAAAAAAAGTATCCAATGTACTCAATACTACTATGAAATCAATATATAATCACCTACACACTCATATGAATAGCAAAACATAACTATAGTCCAGAAAGTAGAAGGGAAGTGGAGAGAGAGGGGAGGGGAGGGGGAATGTGGGAGGAGAGAGGGTATTTGTGGGGGAGTGCATGATGCAATGGTACATTTCAAAACTATTAAGAAATGAGTATAATTGTGATGGATGTGTTAGTTCAATGTAAGCACTTCACATTGTATATTGAAGCAGTACCCTGAACCCCATAAATGCATCAATGTACAAAGTTATGACTTAATAAAAAATAAAATAAATAAAAAAATTCAAATTGACCAAAAAAATGATAAGATTTTCTACTACAATAAGATTTTCTACTATTTGCAGCCAAATATAATCCAGCCAATAGTGGTCTCTATTCATCCCAATCCTACTTTCTCCATACTTTCTCCTAATGTTGGTAGCAAAATTCTCAAATTCTCAGTCTTCCTAGTAGCTAAACATGTTCACATAACAAGTTTTAGGGAGCAAAAGTCTAATTCTTCTTTGCCTTTTAGTCTCTCATCTTCCTTCACCCTGGAATACAGATGCAATATCTGGAGAGACAGTAGCTATTCTGTGACCACAAGGTTGAAAATTACCAAGGATGGTGAAGCAGAAAGATCAAAGTAGGCAAGTACTCTCTTGACACAGTTGAGTTTCATACCAGTCCTGTGTTGCCTACTCCTGGCATTTTTGTTCTGTGATGAATAATCCTTTTACCTATTTAAGCTGCTACAATAAGATTTTCTACTATTTGCAGCCAAATATAATCTGTATATTGATAGAGTGGCATTGGCCAAGGTGTAAGAAATCAACTTTTTTTCTCTACTAGTGGAAATAAAAATTGGCACAAATTTTCAGGAGGGCAGTATAGATAGCCTCCAAAATGTTCCTACTATTTTACCTAAAAGTTACACTTCTAGAACTTTATTGCCTGAAAATAATTATAGATATAAACAAAGACAGATGTATAAGAATGTTTAGTGCAGTGTTTATTTTAATGAAAACTTAGAAATTGCTTAACTGTTTAACAGTTTTAATTATCAAATTAAATGAATTATCAAAAGTTTATGTAACAATATTTGGTGAATAAAAGTCTTGTTTCTGAAGAATAATAACACAGTAAAGAATTAATAACACAGTAAAATGCTCAATACTCCCAGGCTATACCTGTTTTTATTTCTGTTTCTCTATTTATACTGTATATAAATGATTGGAAGTTAAGAAGCTATTTTTGAATAATAGGCTGAAGAGGATTTTTCTTCGATTTTTAGTTAGTCTGAAATAAATATACAGGGAAAATAGCATATAAACATTGAATAAGATTTTACATTTAATAAACATTTTATATGTATGTGTGAATACGGGCATCAAAATATATCATTAACCTATAATAATTTAAGCAGCATAGTACTAGTGCAAAAATAGATGACCCTGAATTAGAATACATTTAGTGCCTAGGGAAGGTATTAATTCTGATCAAAAATAATCCATAAATATGGCTCAGCATCTGTGTCTCAAGTGGCTAAGGCGCGAGCCACATACACCTAAAGGGGGGTTCGAATCCAGCCCAGGCCCGCCAAACAACAATGATGGCTGCAACCAAAAAAAATAGCCAGGCATTGTGGCGGGTGCCTGTGGTCCCAGCTACTTGGGAGGCTGAGGCAGGAGACTCTCTTGAGCTCAGGAGTTGGAGGTTGCTATGAGCTGTGATGCCATGGCACTCTACTCAGGGGGATAGCTTGAGGCTCTGTCTAAAAAAAAAAAAAAAAAGAATCCATAAATAATGCTGAGAAATTTGTAAGTTGAAGAATATCATTATTTATTTTTAAAAGAGTTTATTTTTATTGATTTTAGAGACAAAAGTCTCACTGTATTGCTTGGACTAGAAGGCAGGGCGCCCTCATCGCACAGTGCAACCTTGAACTCCTAGGTTCCAGGGAAACTCCTGCTTTAGCCTCCCAAGTAGCTAGGACTATAGGTGCCCACTACAACATCCAGCTATTTTTGAGACAGGGTCTCACCCTTGCTCAGGCAGGTCACAAACTCCTGAGCTTAAGGAATCCATCTGCCTTGGCTTCCCAGAGTGCTAGAATAACAGGTAATTTTTCTACTTTTAGTAGAGATGAGGGTCTCGTTATGTTGCAGAGGCTGGTCTTGAACTATCCTTAAGCGATCCCCCAACCTCAGCTTCCCAAAGGGCAAGGATTATAGGTGTGAGTCACTCTGCTTGGTCCAAAATATCAATTAGGTTTTACATTGTACATTAAAATTAACTCCAGAGATATTTAAAAAACACAGAACTTGCAAATAAATGTCCTAAGTGGATAATGAGTACCGGTATAACTTACAAATACAATTAATGTCAACTAGTCATATGTAACCTTATATTCATCTGAAGTAAAAATAGTTATGAAATTATTGTGGGAAAAAATGGATTGGGTATCCTCTCCATCAGATAAGAATAGTCAAGTTAGGTAATGAAGAGTGAAGGATGTCTGGCCTTGTACAACAGATACCTTGACTTCGAGGTTTTAAATGTTGCCAGACAGTTGAAAAGAGTTATCTGACTATTTCCTTAACCTAAGATCAAAAACTGAGAAAATTGAGTGCAGTGGCTCATGTTTGTAATCCTAGCACTCTGGGAGGCCAAGGCGGGTGCGTTGCTTGAGCTCAGGAGTTCAAAACCAGCCTGAGCAAGAGTAAGACCTCATCTCTAGTAAAAATAGAAAACCTAGTCGTGAATTGTGGCAGGTGCCTGTAGTCCCAGCTACTTAGGAGGCTGAGGTAAGGGGATCTCTTGTGCCCGAGACTTTGAGGTTGCCATGAGCTATGATGATGCCATGGCACTCTATCCAGGGCAATAGAATGATACTCTGTCTCAATCCCTGCCCCTAAAACAGAGAAAAGCTAGAAGTGAGTGAAATACAAAGGATACTTCCAACAAACAAACAAACCCAAAGCCAAACAGAAATAGTTAAACATGTTTTGGTGTAATTTTTTGAACAAGGACAGATTCCCAAGATGTTTCAGGTAGATGTAAACTGCTGAATATGAATTAATTTTATAAAACAAATGAAAACATTTGTCTTGATTACAAATAACACTTTATTCCCTGAAGGAGAGTAAGTATTCAGGTTAAGGAAAATGACATTTTCTTCCATCTACTCATTCAGAACCTTCTCTCTGTGAACCATTGCCTTCTCTCTGTGTCACTTAATGTGCATAAGAGCTCTTATAGTTCAGAGATTTAATATAACAGGTCAGGTATGATGGCTCATGGCTGTAATCCTAGTACTTTGGGAGGCTGAGGCAGGAGGATTGCTTGAGGCCATGAGTTCAAGACCATCCTGAGCAAGAGTGAGACCTTGTCTCTACAAAAAGTAGAAAAATTATCCAGGCATGGTGGTGCACACTTATACTACCAGCTACTTGGGAGGCTGAGGGAGGTGGATTGCTTGAGCTCAGGAGTTTGTGGTTTCAGTGAGCTATGATTACACCACTGCCCCCCAGTCGAGGCAACAGAGCAAGACTTTGTCTTAAAAAAAAAAAAAGAAGATATTTATATTGAAGGTTTTATTGGATTAGCAAATAAGGGACCAATGATTTTGAGAATGTTTTTCATGTGCAAAATAATGCTATGCATGCTTGTTCTACTTCTAGCTACCTGTCAGACTCTATACATCTTTTGAGATTCAGCACAAATTTTGCTTTTCTGGGAGAATCAAGTAAGTGCATCAATATGGTTAGCAGCTCCTCTGTGGTGTTCCCAGAGCATCCTGCATATATTTCTCTTATGGCAATTATGCATTTATGTCTCTGGCCCACTCAATCTGAGTTCCTTAAGAGGACTATGCCATCTGTGTCTAACACCTAGCACTTAGTTGGTATTCTGTGTGTATTTTTAAGAACTAATGCATGTAAGTACATACGAAAACATGGACTAAGGGGCAGTCCAGGGAACCATGGAAGCCAGTGCTAGAGATGGTTGTCAAGGAAAAGGGCACAAAGGAACATGCCCTAGCCTTTCCCCAGTGCCCACACCCCTGTCATCCTCTGAGACATAATCTAGGATTCCTTCCATGAGAACACAGCTACCTTCATCTCAGCTGGAAAATGGACAAACTGATGGATGAGTGGGGGAGTGAAGATGGAGCTGTGACTTCAGACTGTCCCTTGGGCAAGGAAGGGCCCCTAAGAGAACATTCTTTTTTTTTTTTGGAGACAGAGTCTCACTTTGTTGCCCTTGGTAGAGTGCTGTGGCATCACAGCTCACAACAATCTCAAACTGTTGGGCTCAAGCAATTCTCTTACCTCAGCCTCCTAAGTAGCGGGGCTACAGGCACCTGCCACAATGCCCAGCTATTTTTATTTTTTTATTATTTTATTATTTTTTATTTTTTTTAATTGATAGCTGTATACATTAGTGCAAACGTGGGGTACATTGTATTACCCAGCTATATTTAGAGATGAGGTCTTGCTCTGGCTTGGGCTGGTCTTGAACCATCTCACCTTGGCCTCCCATGGTGCTAGGATTATAGACATGAGCCACTGTGCCTGGCCCTAAGAGAACGTTCTTGATGGCTCTGACTCACTTGTCCTCTAATCCCCCTGGCCAGACAATGGCCCTCAAAGACAGTCTCTAGCTAGGGAAGTATGTCATACGTCTTAAAGGAAACACAAGGTTAATCACAAATCAAAACTTTGATAAACTGAACTTCTATTCATAAGACACTATCAAGAGAGAAATGAGAGTAAGAGAATAAGAGCAAGAGAGCAGCTGCAGACCCACATGCACACACACACACACACACACATACACGCATGCACACACTCACACATATAAGCACACACATGCACACACATTCTTGCATGAACCATTAATCTTCTCGAAAACTCACATGCTCAGTGTTACAGCCAGTAACTCTTACCCCAGCACATAGAGCATTGGCTGCCCCCAGTTCATTAAAAATGCTGAACTTGATGAATCCGGCAACAAATTCTCCCGAAAAAGGGGGGCAACAAAAGAGCCACGGATTGAAAGGAGGAGCAAGAAACAGCTTCCCATGGACCTTCCCAGGGATCCTCTAAGCAAAAGTTCAGGTTACAGCCAAATACTTCAAGCTGAAGGGGTGGGCTCCAGCACCCTGTGGTCAGTGGCAGGTGAGTCCTGGCCCTGAACTTGGGAATGTCTCTCCATCTAGGAATGGTAGGAATGGAGGACAAAGGCTGGGCTCACCAAAAGGACACTTGTCTGCCTAAAGTTTACAGGAGATCATCAAGGAGACCTCAAAAGGGCCAGCAGGGACAAGCAATAATCAGAAGTTGTCACCTATTGTTGCTTGCCCATTTCTCATCCAATTGTCATGGGTTTGTTTTCCTGACCATCACCGGCTTTCACTGACTGAAATTTCGAGTGCACACAGCAATGGCTTTGACAAGCACGTGAAAAAAATGCTCATAGTCCCTAAATCCCCATTAGCTTTGATTTTTCCATCTAAGACTTAATTTCTATGGTTTTAGTATACTGAAAATGTCCTTTTTTTTTTTGAGACAGAGTCTCACTCTGTTACCCAGGCTGGAGTGCCATGGCATCATCATAGCTCCACAGTAACCTCAGACTTCTGAGCTCAAATGACCCTTCTGCTTCAGTCTCCCAAGTAGCTGGGACTATAGGTATGCACTACTATACCCAGTTAATTTTTCTGTTTCTCATCGAGACAGGGTCTTTTGCTCAGGCTGGTCTTGAACTCCTGAGCTCAAGGGAATCTTCTGCCTTAGCCTCCCACACAGGCACCGAGCCTGTTTCATGTCTTAGATTTAAATCTTTTATCCATCTTGTGTCAATTTTTGTAAGTGGTGAAAGGTGAGGATCCAGTTTCGGTCTTTTACATATGGTTATCCAGTTCTCCCAGCACCATTTATTGAATAGGGATTCTTTTCCCCAGTGTGTGTTATTTGGTTTATTGAAGATCAGATGGTGATATGTGGCTGGTTTCACCTCTAGGTTTTCTATTTTGTTTCATATGTCTATGTCTTTATTTTTGTGTCAATACCATGCTGTTTTAATCATTGTGAACTTGTAATATAACCTGGAGTCTGGTAGAGTGATGACTCTGGCTTTGTATTTATTAGTAAGAATTGCCTTGGCTGTAGGAGATTTTTTTCTGGCTTTATACAAAATAAAGATTTTTTTGAGTTCTTCAAAGTGTAGTGTTGGTATTTTAATGGAGATTGCACTAAATTTGTAGATTCCTTCGGGTAGTATAGACATTTTTTCATGTTGATTTTTCCCAGCCAAGAGCATGGTGTATTCTTTCATTTATTGATATCTTCTGCGATTTCTTTTCTTAGAGTATCATAATTCTCTTTGTAGAGATCCTTCACCTTCTTTTTAAAGTATATTTCTAAGTATTTCATTTTCTTTGAAGCTACTGTGAAGGGTATTGTGTCTTTGATTTGCTTCTCAACTTGATTGTTATTGGCATATACAACTTGATTTGTGGACATTGATCTTATACCTGAGATGTTACTGTATTTTCCTTTTTTTTTTTTTTTTACTGTATTTCTTGATCACTTCCAGGAGTCTTGTGGTTGAGTCTCTGGGATTTTCTAAGTATGAGATCATATCATTGGCAAAGAGAAAGAGTTTAACTTTATCTGCCTCCATTTGGATGCCCTTAGTATCTTTCTCTTTCCTGATTGCATTGGTTAGAACTTCCAGAACTATGTTGAACAGTAGTGTTGATAGTGGACATCCTTGTCTGGTTCTAGTTCTAAGTGGAAAAGCTTTCAGTTTTATTCCATTCGGTGTGATATTGGCTCTGGGCTTGTCATAAATGACTTAAATCAGTCTACAAAATGTCTCACCTATGCCTGTTTTCTTAAGTGTTCTGGTTAGAAAAGGATCTTGAGTTAGAAAAGCATCCTGAGTTTTGTTGAATGTTTTTTCTGCATATGGTCTTTGTTTTTGCTTCTCTTTATGTGGTGAATTACATTTATGAATTTGCAAATGTTGCATCCCTGGCATAAAGCTTGCTTGATTGTGATGTATAATTATTTTAATGTGTAGCTGCAATCTATTGGCTAGGATTTTACTGAGTATTTTTTGCATCAATATTCATTGGTGAAATTGGTCTGTAGTTCTCTTTTTTAGTTGGGCCCTTTCCTGGTTTTGGTATCAGGATGATATTTGCTTCATAAAACATGTTGGGGAAGGTTCCTTCCTTCTCAATGTTTTGGAATAGGTTCTGCAGTACACGTACAATCTTTTCTTTGAGTTTTGATTAAATTCTGGTGTGAAGCCATCTGGTCCAAAGCTTTTGGTTGGGGAGAACTTTTATATTGTTTCTTCAGTTTTGGTGCTTGATATCAGTCTGTTCAAGGGAATCTATTCCTATCTGGTTAAGTCTAGGGAGGTTCTGTGAATCGAGGTATTAGTCCATTTCCTTCACATGTCAAATATCTGGGCATAGGGTTTTTTGTAGTAGTCAAAGATAATCTCTTGTATTTCTATGGTATCTGTTATTATTTCCCCTTTTTCATTTCTGATTGAGGTTATTAGCAAACTTACTTTTCTGTTTCTAGTTAATCTGGCCAAGTTTTTTTTCTTTTTATCAATTTTGTTTATCTTTGCAAATAATCTATTTTTGTTTCATTAATTTTTTGAATGATTCTTTTGTTTTCAATTTCATTTATTTCTGATTTAATTTTGGTTATTACTTTTCTTCTATTGGGTTTGGGATTGGATTGCTCTTCCTTTTCATTTCCTTGAGATGATGCATTAGATTGCTGATGTACAGAGACAATAGAAATTTTAATCTCATGTTTTTCTCATAATAATTAAATGTCACACCAGGAGGCAAGATGGCTGACTGGAGCCAGCTTTCCACAGAGGCTCCCATCCAGAAAGAGAATTAAAGGACAGAAGTTTAGCAAGTAAGCTGATGGTTTGGAGCTGAGCCAAGAGAGAAGGTTGAAGAATGCACATCAACCCTGCTGAGGTGAGCTGTGACCCCAAGGACACAAACAAAAGGTACAAAATCCATTGCCAAGTGGATGGGAGTCCCCTCCCCCATGAGAAGGGCTCACAGTATACTCCATATAAACAAGCGAGCAGAGTTTAAACGTCCTCCCATTTTATTCCATGGGAGAGACCCTCTAAAAACCGGACTTCCTTCCCCTACTAGGATGCCCTGGCACTCTCCCACCAGGCATAAAACTGTATATATTCTCTACCTGCAATTCTGAACTCCCAGCGCTCCCCTCCACTCTCACTCTGAGGTCTGGAAGCCTGTCCCCCATGGAGTCTAGATTCTTGGGCATTTTCTCAAGAGGTGTGGACAGAGCATGGGCTGTTGCTGGTCTGTGCTGATTCTACAGCATAGGAGTAAGGACAAGATGGTGAACTGAGGGAACCATACGGGACAGGGAGAGGTGGTGCCCTGTGGCACAGAGCAGCAGCAACAGTGGTGGGAACAATAGGGCTCACACCACTGGGGATATTTTGGAGAGATACTCCCTGCCTTTTTGGGCAACCAGAGGAACCCGGGCATCTTCTCTGGTGACAGCCACTGGAGGAATAGATCTGTGATGGAAACACAGGTCCCAAGAGTAAAGGGTATACCTGAGGTGGTACCTGCCTGGGTGGGATGTGGTGGGGTCAGAGACTAGAATATGCATACTCCCAGGGTGGGCCTGAGCCAGAAGGACTGCTTTAGTGAGCCTAAGAAACACCTGTCTCTCAGGGGATAATAGCTGAGACAAAGGCAGGCAGGTAGAGGCTGGAACTGAGACCTGAGTGTGAGCTCTAACTGCACCTGCCCTAACACAGACTGCAGCCAAGACCGACATACCAGCTTCAGGCAGTGGCAGAGACTAGGGCTGAGTCACAGTTTCTGTGAACACAAACAGCATCTGGTCTGCAAGGAAATATTGACAGGACAGAAACAAATTCTGCCGAACTGTTCTATTCTGTCAACAACATCAATCAGGGGTGGGGCTGGAACTAAGTTTTAAGTACCCAAAGTTGTCAGGCATCAGCTCCCCCTGCCTGATAGTGGCAGAGAGCAGTGGCCTGGTGGAGGAGACATAGATCTCCCTGTGATTCAGGCTGGATCAAAACCTTGGAGCATCTGCTTAGTGGAGAGAACTGGGTCACAGCCCTGTGGGGTTGCCAGTGACTGGGTGTGACAGAGATACAAGGTGGGGAAGGAGGTATCAACCTTTCCAGACTAATTCATTTGCTAGGTGGGTACTTCTGACCTCTTGGAGAACCAGAGGGAATCATACTTGAGCTGCCAGCAGACCCTGGCTATCTAGTTGCCGGAGACCTTTTGAACTGTCCCACCTGAGACTGTTACTGACTGGGATAATTGATTTGGACTCCTTGAACTGGGCCATTCACCCAAGGACTCTTCAAAGTGGTACCCTGGGTGTGTGGTTGTGGGAAGGTTTGCTTTTCCTTTTCCAGTTGTTGTCCATGGTGGATGGGGTGACTTAATTGCTGGTATTTCCCCACATCTGAGACTTCAACCAAGAGTAACTGATTCACTAGGGTAGGACAGAGACCAGCTCAAAACAAGACAGAGCCATTTAGCCCCACCACACCAAGCAGGTCCCTAATGTCTCAGGCCATAGCACTGTACAGGTCCTTTGCAAAGCTCCAGGGGAAAAGGTACAGACACCAGTCCCAGATCTTGGGTAAAGGGCCGGTTAATCACTACTCCAGGAGCCCCCAACCCAACTTCACCTTATCTGCTCCTCTAGCCAAATGGTGTAAAATAATTATGGGGCAGAATTAGCAGAAAAACTCCAGTAACACGAATAACCAGAGTAGATCATCTCCCCCAAGGAACAACATGGTGGACACCACTGAAGATCCCATTCATAAACAAATGGCTAAGATGTCAGAAATTGAATTCAGAATTTGGATTGCAAATACAATTATAGAATGGAGGCAAAGTTGGAATTAGAAATTCAAGGAGCATTTCAAAAGTTGTCTCAAGAATTCATTGAATTCAACGACAAAATCACCAAAGGTTTTGACACATTGAGACAAGAACTTATAGACCTCAAAGATCTGAGAAATACAGTAGAATCCCTTAGCAAGCAGAGAGCCCTCAGAATGGGAGAAGATATTTGCAGGTTATGTCTCTGACAAAGTTTTAATAACTAGAATCCACAGAGAACTCAAACTTTTTTAGCAAAAAAAGAACAAGTGCCCACCATCTCCGGGTGGGCAAAGGACTTGAAGAGAAACTTCTCTGAAGAAGATAGGCACATGGCCTACAGACATATGAAAAAATGCTCACCATCCTTAATCATCAGAGAAATGCAAATCAAAACTACTTTGAGATATCATCAAACTCCAGTAAGATTAGCCCACTTTACAAAATCCCAAAACCTGAGATGTTGGCATGGATATGGAGAAAAAGGAACATTTCTATGCTGCTGGTGGGAATGCAAACTAATATGCTCCTTTTGGAAAGATGTTCGGAGAGTATTTAGGGATCTAAAAATATCTGCCATTCAGTCCTATAATTCCTCTACTAGGTATATATCCAGAAGACCAAAAATCACATTATTAACAAAGATATTTGTACCAGAATGTTTATTGCAGCCCAATTCATAATTGCTAAGTCATGGAAGAAGCCCAAGTGCCCACTGATCCATCAATGGATTAATAAATCGTGGTCTATGTACACCAAGGAATACTATTCCGCCTTAAGGAAAGATGGAGACTTTACCTTTTACATGTTTACGTGGATGGAGCTGGAACATATTCTTCTTAGCAAAGTATCTCAAGATTAGAAGAAAAAATATCCAATGTACTCAGTCCTACTATGATACCAATTTATAGCTTTCATATGAAAGCTATAACCCAATTATTGTCCAAGAATATGGGGAAAGGGGAGAGGGAGGGGCAGAGAGGGGGGAGGATAGGTGGAGGGAGGGCAACTGGTGGGACCACAACTGTGGTGCATCTTACAGGGGTATATGTGAAACTTACTACATGTAGAATATAAATGTCTTAACACAATAACTAAGAAAATGCCATGAAGGCTATGTTAACCAGTTTGATGACAATATTTCAAATTGTATATAAAACCAGCACATTGTACCCCATGATTGCATTAATGTACACAGCTATGATTTAAAAAAAATAATTAAATGTCACAAAATCACATTAATTATATAAAAAAGAGTCTGGTACATTCTAAGCACTTGCTAAATACTAACAATGATTAACTCTTTTTATTTACCACTTTCCCCCAAGAGTAGGGAAGGATTTATGACTGGACTTAGGGAGCAAACACGCTGATCACATGCTGAGTAATAAAGTGCGGTTTTCTGACCATCACCAGACTCATAGACTACATGTCATTGATTACTCTATTGTCACTCCTACATTTTCCTGATCTATATTTCACTGGATATAGGGACCTCCCACACAGTTATCTTTGCAAAGAACTAACTTTTTGTTCAT
>CAUYQV010051310.1:0-24234 GCA_963574575.1 Galagoides demidoff | reverse complement strand
GTTTGTGAGGGTCTATTTTTGGTTTCTCTTTTCTGTTCCATTGAGCTCTTTATTTTTGTTCTTGTTGGGCGATAGTAAACGCTATTACATTTTAACCTTCAGTTTTCATATGTTTATAGGAGCACAGGTGATATTTGTATGTTATCTTGTAACCTGTGACTTTGCAGACGTCCTAGCTTTTAGCTTCTCTTTCTTTTTTGTACAGATCTTGGAATTTTCCACATAGACAGTTATGTCATCTGTGAGCGGGGACAATTTATTTCTTCCTTTCTAATCCATATTCATTTTATTTCCTTTTTTTGTTCTATTTTACTAACTAGAACTTCCAGTCCAACAATGAACACGCGTGGTGGGAGCAAACCTGCTTATGCTCTTTCCAATCTTAGGAAACAAGCATGCAGTCTTTTACCATTAAGTATGATGGGTAAGTTTGGAGATGCTCTTCATCAAGCTGAGGTAGTTCCCCATCTCTTCTTATTTTTATGAGTGTCTTTTTTTTTTTTTTTTTGAGACAGAGTCTCTCTTTGTCACCCTCGGTAGAGTGCTGTGGTATCACAGCTCACAACAACCTCAAACTCTTGGGCTCAGGTGATTCTCTTGCCTCAGCCTCTCAGGTAGCTGGGACTACAGGCACCTGTCACAATGCCCGGCTACTTTTTGGTTGGAGTTGTCATCGTTGTTTGGTGGGCCCTGGCTGGATTTGAACCTGCCTGCTCTGGTGTAGGTGGCTGGCACCCTCAGCCACTAGTGCTGAGCCAATGAGTGTATTTTTAAAAATGAATGGCTGTTAATTTTTGTCAAACGCATTTTCAGCATTAATTAATAGGATTATGAGACTTTTATTCTCCAGCCTGTTAATACAGTGAATTTCACTGATTGGTTTTCAAATATTAAACCAGGTTTGCATCCCTCGAATAAAACACATGTGGTCATGGTGGTCACAGTGTGTAATTTTTCTCATGTATTGCTGAAGTCTACTCGCTAATGTATAGTCAAGGATTTCTGGCACCACCGTCCATGAAGGACATTGGCCTGCAGGTTTTTCACTTCCCTTTCTCTTTCCCTCTGTCTTGTCTTGTCTAGTTCTGGTAACAGTGCAATACCAGCTTTATAAAATGAACTAGGAAGGGTCACTTCTCTTCTATTTTTTGAAGAGATTATGGAGAACTGGGGTTTTTTCTTTTAATTTCAAATTAATAAGAGAATACAAATAACTAGGTTACAGTGTTTGCCTTTGTTAGGTAGAGTCCCTCTTGTAGTTGTGTCCCCTAATTCTTTAAATGTTTATTGGAATTCTCCAAGGAAACTCCCATGCCCTGTAGTCCTTTTTTGAGAGTTTTAGAACTATAAATTGAATATCTTTAATAACTATAAAGTTATTCAAATTTTATGTTTCATATTGAGTGAGTTGTGGTAATTTGTGTGTTTGAGGAATGAATCCATTTCATCCAAGTTGAAATATTTATGCATGCACAGATATTCTTCGTATTTCCTCATTATCCTTTTGATGTCTACATGGTCCGTAATGATATCTCCTGTTTCATTCCTGAATTGACAACTTGTACCTTCTCTCTCTCTTTGTTAGTCTTGCTTGAGGCTTGAAAATTTTATTGATCTTCTCAAAGAATTAGGTTTCCTTTCATTAATGTTGTTACGTTTCTGTTTTAAATTTCATTTATCTTGTATTTTTTACTGTCTCCCTTCTTCTGCTTGTGTGTCCTAGGTTCTCGAGACTATGGCTTAGATTATTGATCTGAGAACTTTCTAGCATATTCATTTAGCACAGTGGTTCTCAACCTGTGCGTTGCAATTCCTTTGGGCTGCATTAAAGGTTCATGGCCATTAGGAAGGTTGAGAACCACTGATGTAGCACAATAAATTTCTCTCTCAGCACTGTTTTAATTGTGCTTCACAAGTTTTAGTATGTTGCATTTTCATTTTAATTCAGTTCAATATACTTTTAAATTTTCTTTGAGATTTCCTCTTTGATCTATGGATTTTTTTCTCTATATTTGAAGATTTTACTATTATATCTCTGTTATTGATTTCTAGTTTGATTTTATTGTGGTCAGTGACTATATAATTTCAATTCTTATAAATTTGTACAGATCATTTTATGGCCCAGGATATTATCTACCTTGACATATGTTCTGGGGATGATTGAAAAGAATATGATTCTTCTGTTGTGTGAAGAGTTTTATAAATGTTGATTAGGTCTTGTTGACTGATGGTGTTGTTGAGTTCTACATCCTTAGTGATTTTCTGAGTAGTTGTTCTAGCAGTGTTTAGAGTCTCTAAATACTAGAAGTCTCTAAGAATAATTGTGGATTTATCTATTTTTTCCTTTCAGTTCTATACATTTTTATTTTACATATTTTATGACTCTAGAGCTAGGCACATACAGATGTAGAATTGTTATATCTTCTTGGTGAATTATCTCCTTTATTATTAAAAAAGTTATTTCTCAGTATACTCAGGGAATTGTTTTCATGTCTTCCTGTGTATATCCAAATCTTTGCCCACTCATGTCCTATAGTAGGCCCTGTGGAATGGATAAATACAAAAGTTGGCCCTGCATATATATGTCCCATGGATACTGTATTTTAGATGCATATTTGGTTGGAAAAAAACTGTATGTAAGTGGACCCAGGCAGTTCAAACCTGTGTTGTTTATGGGTCAACTGTGTAATGTCCCATCCTGTCCCTGGTAATCTTCCTTGCTCTGAAGTTGACTTATTTGATATTAATTTAATTATTTTTGCTTTCTTTGAATAATTTTGCTATGGTCTGATGTTTGTGCTCCCCTCAAAATTTATAAGTTGAAATCTAATCAGCAATTGGGTGATAATAGTGGATGAGGCCTTTGGGAATTGATTAAATCATTGGAACAGAATCCTCATAAATAGGATTGATGTTTTTGCCAAAGAGGCCCCAGACAGTTACCTTACCCCCGAGGAGGACCACAATAGGACTAGAGACTCAGTATATTATGATGCATATTCAATACATACTTTGCTAAGCAAATTTGATAAAGTATATAGGTATGTTGAAAAAAGGTAATGTCCAACTAAAAATGTCCAGTTAAAGAAAATGACATTTTCTTTTACCTGCTGAAAACTAAGGCATAACTTCAGCATTTGGTGTTAGAAGTTAATCAGAAAATGTAAGTTAAACTTTTGAAAGAAGGATTTTTATTCCTTTGTAAATCTAGTGGAAAATTAATCATACAAAATACCATGGTGCCAAGAAAGCATTTGCAAGAGCACAGATGCGTGAATATGAAACATTATATTTTCCACGCAGTGCATTTCCTTATCAGAGCAAACTCCTTTATGACTAAAGTGATCATTATTCAACAGTGATGGGTGACAAAGGCTCATATTTCCCTCAGTTCCAATCCTTCCTTGAAATGCCCATGGAAGGAGGAAATGTCTCACAGCACATGTGGCCCAGAAGATGGTACAATCTGGGGGGCTTTCTCCCCTTCCTGCATCAGGGCCATGTCTAATACATACTGCATTGAATATTAATATGGCAATATTTGAAATTCTGCACTCCAGCCATCTGTCTAATAAAATAAATTGTCACATTGATTAAAATGTTTTGGTGCTGTGTAAAAGGAGATAGGAACAAAAGCTCAAAAGCCCTCGTCTGCCTCAAACTGTTTCGGATGAAGCACATTTCTGCAGGCCCAGGAAGCTCTGCTCAGGGCAGAGACAGGTGTGTCACAGCTCCAATGGGGGCAGCGTTACGCGGCAGCTGTGGGGGGCTTGCACCCTGACACAGCCACAGCTACCTGTCTCCTTGGGAGATGTGTTCAAACTCTATCTTCCTTCACGTAATGAATTTTAACATATATCATATTTTTAATTGTCGCAGACTGTCTTGTTCCATGCCGTTCCTTTTTTACTTTTTAAAGCATTTTTTTCAAAATCTTTTCTTATCTCTTGGGGTATAATAATGAATAGACCTTTGCAAATATTCTTTTTTTCCCCTCCCTTAACTCTTCCTCCCCTTTCCATCATTTTCCTCCTGTTTTGGTCTCTGTCCTCATCTTAGAGGCCTTTCTCAAATATCTGGTGATACTTGGCTGTTCATTTGGAGAATGGGAAATTTTAAAAGACTGTTTGGAAAGTCTTATCTGAGCAGCAGGCTTGCTGACTTTTGTGATCAGATGTCATCTGGACCTTGCATTGCAGAGAAGAGAATGCAAAATGTCAATACGTTTAGTTTTTTTTCGAGTTGTAATTTTTCTCAGAATTCTCCAGGCTGATGTCTTGGGAGCACATGCCCAGATACATCGTCATCTGGGAATTAAATTGGGAAAAGAACTAGAGATTTCATCATCAGGGTGTGGGTTTTCACTGAATTCCCATTCTCTTAAAGGTAATTGGTACCTCCAAGGAATGCTGAGCTGAAGGGATTTGGCCTGCCATTGTAGGTAGATAAGGTCTTTTGAAAAAATTAATTCACGGTAATTTTAGTGGGACTGGAAAGAAGTGAAAGTAAATATATGTATAAGCTGTTATGTTTAATTCAAAGTCTAAGGTTGATTTTCTGATTTATGGAAAATTCACTATTACTATGTATAATTTCTACGAGAGGATTTTAGATACAAGGAATGTCTCAGCAGTTTGAATAGCAACAGATTGATGAGCCACTCTCTAGCACCAAAGCAGTTAAAGGTTAGGGCTCAGAGAGAGGAATTGCTCCAAAGACTTCTCTGCCAGGGATATGTGGCAATTAGTTTCCAAAATATACTAAAAATGTAACTTGGGATATGAAGGAATTTGAGCGCTTTGCCACTCTCCGTGTGTATGCAAGGTTTGGGGCTTATTTCAGTTTGCATTGTATCTAAATTATTTTGTTTTCAGCTTTCCAAAGACCTCCTAAGAGGAGCTGAGGCATTATTTTATACCTATCAAGGGATTTTCACATTTGGCCTTCAGGTTTTTCAAAAAAAATTACCAGAGATGAATTTCTAATATGCATATTTATAGCTACTACCACAATAGTAAGAAAATTCACAAATTGGCTGTATAGCTGAGACTTATATGAAACTCCCCCCAAGATGGGGTGGGTATAAGAGAGAAAAAGACCCACATTATTTTACAACTTCAAGAAGAACAGCTCCTTAACCAGAGGTTCATCATCATTCTTTATTCTTGGGCCATTACCTTTGGTCCCTCGGGCTTTCAGCTGAACACACAGCATGGTTCTCTTTCCAGACTTCAAAAGGGCTGAGACTTCTTGGTTCCAAAGAGATAAACTATTTGGGTTTAAGTTTAGAAGTTTGTCTTTTAGAGCACGCAGAATTGCATCTCCGAGGACTGTTTCCTTTAGAATATGCTTTCTTCTTATGTACAGACTTGGACTTCACTATGCCATGTATCCTTGCCTTTGCTCTGGAGAGGGCCAAGTGTATGTTTCAGCTATTACTGATCGGAGAGTAGAACTGAGATCTGCCCTGGTTAGAAAAACATGCAGATTTGATCTTCAGCTCATGTGCCCTGAGTCTAATGCAACTCAACACAGGTTTGACTGTTGATTCCAAAATCATACATCGTTCAAGAGTGAATATGTCAGAACTGGGAAATATATTGCCTGACCTCTTGTATCTTTATGGGATCACTCTAAAGAAAGTCACAGGGCAGGACCTCAACCTCCAGGGGATCTTTTCCCTGGAAGGTGGAAGTAGGTCTAAGGTCATGGAATGATGTTTGGGAAGTGAAGGAATAAACTTCTTTGTTTTTTTAGGCTTTGAGATTAGGAACTTAACGTCATTGAAAAGATGCCTTCAAGACTCGCTGGGGTATAAGTGTGGTTCATAAAACATGAGCTAGAAGGAAGGGCTACTGTCACGGACCTCTTGACTTTGGTTTTGGGTCTTAGCACACAGGTTTCTCCCCCTTTTTATTAAGTCATATACACATAGATCATGAATGTATTTATGCATATATGGGGTACAATGTTTTGATTTTGTACAATTAGGAGTGCTTACATCAAACTAATTAATATAGCCTTCGCTTCACTTACTTGATTATTGTGTTAATACATTTATGTCCTATACTTAATAGATTTGAATTGTACCCTTGCAATATGCTCCATAGGTGTGGTCCCACCATTTACCCTCCCTCTAACAAACTTCCTCTCTCCCCTCACTTCCCGCTCCATTTCTCTCCTTCATCCTGGGCTATAGTTGTAATCAATCTTACATAAGAAAGTGTGAGTAAATATAAGTTGGTTTCATAAAAGTACTATGTAGACTGGATACTTTTTATTCCATTCTTGAGATACTTTACTTAGGAGAATATGTTCCACCTCTATCCATGTAAACATAACAGAGGTAAAGTCTCCATCTTTTTTAAGGCTGCATAGTATTCCACAGTATACATATATGACAATTTATTGATCTATTTGTGGGTCAATGGGCACTTGGGCTTCTTCCATGACTTGGCAATTATAAATTGAGCTGCAATGAATAATCTGAGCACACAGGATTTGAGAACACTACATCTCAAAGCAGTTTCAATTTCACTGCCTTATTTACTTTTCTTTAATCTTTTTATTATCCCCAAAGCTTCAATAAAATCTTGGTGACATGATGCCTGTTATGACTAGGGCTTAGGGAAGTGACTGTACCTGGGCTTTAGGCAACAAAGTCTAGCAGGGATGAGCTCCCAAGGGAAACCTCTGTGTAGCTGGGAGCTGGTTGTGTGTGCAGGAGCAAGTGATGGTCTACAGAGAGAGGCCTGGAGCCAGGTGGCTAGCTGAGCTGGCAGGTGTGAATCAAGATGGATTTGAAGAGCATGCAAGCATTTCCCAGGGACTCTAGAATACTTGGGATGGAAATATGGAAAAGGCTAAACTTATTTAGCTAAATGAGATAAGGATCTGAGATATCATAATTTGGGATTTGGGGATTCATGGGAGATATGAATCATCCTGGATACACCGATGAAACAAATTAATCTGTAACTCTTATCCACTCATTCTGGCTTTTTAAAATTCAAAAATAGGTTGTATTCTTTTAATGTGTACTATTAATATTGAGTCAAAGATGAGAATCATGATTCTTAATGATTTCCTCTTCCCCTTTCCTTTTTAATGAGATTCCAACAATGTTTTCCTTTTATCCTTTGTATCTAGTCTGATCTCATTTTTGCCCCCTTGAATTCTAAATCCTCAGCACAGGTTTTAAATCCTCCAGTACCTTTAAAGAATCTATTGCTGTTCCTCCATTCCCATCCTCATCCCCTTCTCTTGAGTAGGTACTGTATCTCCCCCATTCTTAGAACTATGTTGTTTTTATTAATACAGTTAACAGAAACTGTATTATGCAACACATTCCATGCAGTGTCTCTACTCTCCCCTAATTCTTAAGCATTTTCAAGCTTCTTCAGGAAGTTCCACAAGCTCTGCTAACCCTGTGCCTTCAATCAATATATTGGGACCTGCTGGTGGTTCTCAAATGTATCTGGCAGATCTCTGGCCAGTTGCCATTACCCTTCTCTGCTTCTCAGTGTTTTCTCACTGCCGGCACTTCATTCTTAGGCTTAAGAAAGCAAAAAGATGCTCACCTTTCACAAAACATCAGAGAAACCTAGCCAAATTGCTCTATTTCTTTTTTGTAGGTATAAATTTTCTTTGTAATGATTTTTCACATATAATTATCCTGGTTTTCCTTTCTGATTGATTGCCCAAATCTGTAATTCCTAAAATAGTACCTAGCAAAAATTGTAATAAGTGCTCAATAAATATTTATGGAATGAATGAATGAACTTAAACTGAACCAAAATGTCAATATTAGTTCCAAATTTTCAGAAGGGAGATGAGTTAACTTTTGATAAAAGTTCAGAATAAGGGAAAGTCCAAGATGGTAGATTAGAAGCAATGTGTACAAACACTACTGTCATGGAAAGCATAGAAAGTAGTGAATCCACCTTTGGATCCACTGGCAGAGAGAGGCCAGGGAATCCACAGAAAGGAGATAGAAGTGAAGTGAAGAAGAGAGAATTGAGACAACCTACTCACCAGGAGGAAGTCCTTGGGGGGAAATGCCCACACGTGGAAAGGGGGCGAAAGAGAGAATACTGGGCTCCATGCTTCCCCTGAGGGTATTGCAACCAGAGTGTCAGGAGAGACACTACACCAAATCAGAACAACAAACTGATACAGAGACCTGACTGGAAGTTATGCAGCTATGCTGCTCCAGGGAACAGGGACTGTTGGCTTATGAGTACTGAGCACTGCAGCTGGTAGCACTGTACCATTCCAACTCTGGGATGCTAGGTCTATACAGGGGTCAGATCTGTGACTGCTGCATCCCCTTAGCCCCTGCCCTGTGGGGAAGAAGAAGGGAATCCTGGTGCTCTCACGTACCCTGTGAACAAGTGACATATCCCCCCTGCTATTGCTGCTATTGGAAGACTTGGGTGGAATAAAAGACCACAGACATAATGCCCACTGCTTTGACCTGGGTAATCCTACCCAACTACACCTGGATCAAATGGATTCACATCTGAATTCTACCAGACTTACAAAGAAGAATTGCACCTATTTTACCAAAACTATTCTATAACATAAAGAAGGAGGAAATTCTCTCTAACTCTTTCTATGAAGCCAGTATCCTCATGATACAAAAGTCAGAAAAGAATATAACAATAACAACAAAAAGCAACAGATTAATATTCCTTATGACCATAGAAGCAAAAATTCTCAACAAAATACTAGCAAACCAAATGTAACACCACATACAAAAAATAATCCAGCATGATCAAGTGGGATTCATCTCAGGAATGCAAGGATAAGGATGGGTCAATATACACAAATCAATAAATTTTATATACCACAACATAACTAAAGAAAAAAGACCGTATCATGGTCTGGTGGAGAGGTAGCATTCCAGGGTTTATAGTGAAACCAGCTGATCAATAGATACAGAAGGCATATTTGATAAAATCCAGCACCCCCTCCTGATAAAACTTAAAGTAGGCATAGAAGAAACATATCTTAGAATAATAAAAGCCATATATCACTAGCCCATAATACAAATGGGGAAAAGCTGAAAACATTCTCATTAAGAACTAGAACAAGACAAGAACTGGAATGAGACCACTTTTATTAAACATAGTATTAGAAGTCCTCGCCGGAGCAATCAGGCATCTATACTGGGAAAGTGGAGGTCAAACCATCCTTGTGTGACAATGATATAATCTTAAACCTAGAAAACCCTAAAAACCCACCAGAAGACACTTAGAATTTACAAATAAATCCGGTAAGTTTTCATGTAAATTATACAAATCATTAGTATTTTTATATACTTGACTGTTCAAGGTGAGAGTCAAATCAAGAACTCAATCTCATTTATAGTTGCCACAAAAGAAAATAAAACACCTAGAACTCAATCTCATTTATAGTTGCCACAAAAGAAAATAATAAAATATACTTAACCAAGAAGGTGAAATATCTCTAGAAAACACTGATGAAATAAACTGTAGATGACACAAACAAATGGAAAAATATCCCATGCTCATGGTTTGGAAGAATCAACATTGCTAAAATGTCTATACTGCTCAAAGTGATTTACAGATTCAACACAATTTTTGTCAAAATTCGAACATTTCTCATGATCTAGAAAAAGTAATCATAAATTTCACATGGAACCAAAAAATATACCAAATGGCCAAAGCAATCTTAAGCATAAAGAACAAATCTGGAGGCATCACACTACCTACCTTCAAATTATACTCCCAGGTTGTAATAACAAAACAACATGGTAGTTGCATAAATGTAGACACATGGATGAAAGGAACAGAATAGAAAACCCAACTGATTTTTGACAAAGCAGACAAAAACATACACTGGGAAAGGACACCTTGTTCAACAAATGGTGTTAGGAAAATCATATAGCTGTATACAGAAGAATGAAACAGGATCCTTCTCTCTGACCCTATACAAAAATTAACTCAAAATGAATTCACACTTAAATGTAAGCCTAAAACCATAAAAACTCTAGAATAAAACATAGGAAAAACTGTACTAGATATTAGCCTAGGCAAAGAATTTATGAGTAGGATCCCAAAAGAAACACAGCAACAACAAAAATAAATAAATGGGACTAAATTAAACTAAATAGCTTCTGCATAGTGAAGGAAATAATCAACAGGGGAAACAGATAACCTACAGAATGGGAGAAAATATTTGCAAACTCTACCTCTGACCAAAACTAGTATCCATATTCTCCAAAGAATTAAAAAAAATCAATAAGAATTAAACCAAACAACCCCATCAAAAAAGGGCAAAAGACACAAACAGACTCTTCTCGAAAGAAGATGGATAAATGGTCAATAAATATATGAAAAAAAAAGAGAAAAGGCTGAGCACCACTAATTATCAGGAAAATCCAAATTACAACCACAGTGAGATACTACCTTACTCCTGTCAGAATCACCATTATTAAAAAGTCAAAAATCTTAAAATTGTATTGGTTAGTCAAGGTTTTTTCTGTATCATTAGGTTATACTACAAGTCTATAATGATCAAAATAGCATGATACTGGAACAATAATACAGATTCAGATCTGTGGAATAGAATAGAGAACCCAGCCACATATCACCACCTGATCTTTGATAAACCAAACAAAAGCATGCACTGGGGGAAAGAATCTGTATTTAATAAATGGTGCTGGGAGAACTGGTTAGCCACATGTAGAAGATTGAAATTGGACCCGCACCTCTCATCACTGACAAAAAAATGCCTCTTGTTGGTTAAAAGATTTAAATTTAAGATAAACAATAAAAATTCTAGAAGAAAATGTGGGGTAAACTGTTGACAAAATTGGTCTGGAAAAAGATTTTGTGAAGAAGACCCCCCATGGCAGTTGAGGCAACACCAAAATAAATGGACATGATAAAGCTTCTACACAGCTAAGGGTACCACAGCTAAAGCAAACAGACAGCCTTTGTAATGGGAGAAGGTATTTGCATGTTATAAATCTGACAAAGGGCTGATAACTGAATCTACAAAGAACTCAAATTAGTCAACAAGAAAAGAGCAAACAACCCAATTTATAAGTAAGTGGGCAGGAGACTTGAACAGAAACTTCTCTGAAGATGACAGACAAACGGCCAATGATCACATGAAAAAATGGTCATCATTCCTAATCATCAGAGAAATGCAAATCAAAACCACCTTGAGATATCTCTCTACCCCAGTGAGAATAGCCCACATCACAAAGTCCCAGAGTTGCAGATGCTGGTGCCGGTGGGGAGAGAGAGGAACACTTTTACACTGTTGGTGGGACTGAAAACTAAAACAGTCTCTTTTGAAAAGAAGTATAGAGAGTCCTCAAAAGAATTCAATTAGACTTCCCATTTGACCCTACAATCCTACTATCCATCTACCTAGAATATGCCTAGATAAAAAAAAAATCATTTTATCATAAAGACGTTTGCACTAGAATATTAATCACAGCTGAATTTACAATTGCCAAGATGTGGAAACAACCTAAATGCCCATCAACTCAGAAGGGATTAAAATGTATACCATGGAGTACTATTCAGCTATAAGAAAAGATGGAGACTTTCCATCTTTTGTATTAACCTGGAGAGGGAGGTGGAGGATAAATCTCTATCAAATACAATGTATACTATTCAAGTGACAGGTACACTGAAAACCCTGACTTTAGTGTGATAACATTTATCCACAAAACAAAAAACACTTGGACCCCTTAAATACTTTGGAATAAAACATTTCATAATAGACTAGAATTCTCTGGCCATGCTCCCTTCATTGTAAATTTTATTCTATTGCTCCCTACTGTCAAGTGGCCTATATCTTTCTAAAGTGTCCATAATGTGATATTCAAAGCCTGCCTCTTTTACTTATTGTAGTGAGTAGTTATTGAGAAATTCCCCTCTTTCCATATGCTGAGGGTGCTTTACAGGTACTATGTAGCTGGATTCCCACAATAACTTAAGAGGAGCTGATGATTTTCTCATTTTGCAAATGAGGAAATTGAAGCACAGAAAATCTTTGGCCGGGGCTCCACATGAGGGAGTCTTGTTAGGGTCTGGGATTTGAATGTAGGTTACGATAAAGCCAGAGTCCATGCTCTTCATGGCTATTCTATCATCCATCTGCCCTGGGTTCCAGACCACTTTTGCTTTCTGCCTTTTCCTTCAAAAAGCCACCTCTTCCCTTTGCTAGCACTAGGAAAGCTGTCAGATTTATGCAATGAGGATATACCCATGAATGATTTATGGGCTTTTTAGTTTAGTATTTAGGATACAGTGTTGGCTTGCTAACTTTTGTGTGGCTTTTTGTTTTGTGACTATGGTCTAAGGATAATTTATAGTTCTGTAGCACTCTACAGTTACAGACATTTACATACACATACATTTACAACAAACAGTAGAGCCTCCATAGTTGACCACCTTCTTAAGTTGACCTTATTTTCTTAGACTGGACGTGTACCACATGAACATACCTACTTTTAGGCTTCGTTCTGTAAGTTGACCTCTGATGATGACCTATTACAGTCCCTTAGGTGGTCAACTTATAGAGATTCTGCTGCATTTGTTTATAAATATTTCCTCTTGAAAACGTGGCTTTTATATAGACTGTCATGTTGGTTTGTCATCACTTCCACACTTGCCACCCACTAAGCATTGCATTGATTAAGCATCTATTTAGAGTCTGGCACTCTGCTTGACTTTGGGATCACAGACTCTGTACACATCCCTCCTGGGTTTAGACCTCTTTAAGGTCTCATTTTTTTTTTAAGTTAAATTGGAAACACCTAAACACCACGTTTTAGCTCTGGCTCCTGCCCCTTTCCCTGTTTCAGTCTCCTTCTCTATTTCCCTTCTTCACTTCCTGTTTTCCACTCTTCCATATTCTCTATTTTCTACTCCTCCTCCCACAAAATGAACTCTCCTGAACTTCTTTCCATTGTTCTACCCTCTAGGTTCAGAACACATGGTTCCTCTGGAATGCTATCCCCCACATTTTCTAATCTAGATTTTTAGTTTTTAGCTTAGATGCCACTTTCTGCAGGAAGATTTTCTACCCCTGGGGATCTGGATTAAGGGTACTCTAACTCTTTCTCAAGACTCCCATACACACTATGTTTTCCTCATTCTAAACAGGCAGAGATTCACTTTCTTCTTGTCACCATTTTTGGACATCAGCCAACATAGCACCATTCCAGGCAGAGACAACAGTACATGTGGTGGTTGAGAGGCTGGGAGAGGATGGCATGTTTGGGAAACTGCAAGGGTTTTGATTTTGATTTTTTATTTTGTCCATCTCCCCTCCTTTTTTTAATCCAAGGAAAGCATCTCATTTTCTTCCAGTTAAGTTTTCATATTAGCTTAGTCTATCTTGGAATTTGATTGTCTTTCATGTTTCAGAAGAACAGCAGTTCAGCCCTTATTCTTTTCTTTTGAGCTCACAGTAAACCAAAAATTCTCCAGGAAGTAGATAGAATTGGTAACAGGAAACCACTTATACTTGACAAAACTCACCACTCTATCACACATTTTGGAAGCTTCTTGTCAACTTCACCATCCCCTTGGTGAAAGTTACGCACTCCCTAAAAGAAATAGAAGCTACCCTGGAAGCTTTTGGATTAGTCACAGGGAGAAGGAAGCTACCTCTGTGGCCCCTGCAGGTGTCTGGATGGAGGTCACAGCTGTTCTAGAAGCCACCAGCTGATGGTCATCTCACCCCTGGTTGTTAGAGGCAGGATGGGGAATTCTAAATTACAGATAAGGAATGAGGGACTCTGGGGCAGTGATTATCCCTCCTCTGTATTGCTCTCTGGCAGGAGAGGAGACAGGATGACATTTGTTTCATTTCTTTAGGTGTAACTGACCCACTCATGTTTGATTTGACTTTTTTTCTATGTACTTATTTTACATGCTTTAATTCCTGTGTATCACAAGATCTGTGCACATCATAGGTGGTATGAGATAAACTCTGTCGGCCGTGTTATTTAATTGCAAAGCTAAATTTCATATGTACTTGGTCTTTATAATCTGATGCTTTTGTTCAACTTAAATAAAAACTTAAGTATAATTTTTCAGCCTGTCACTTTTCATGACTCAGCTATTAGAATTCTGAGTGAGAGTGAGAAATCCAAATGGTGTAATAGGGGAATAAGAAGAGGAAATATAGCACTGTGACTGTCAAATGTCATCTGCTTAACATCTGATCTGGTTTATGCTTTTAGCAGGACAAAGGTGGAGGTATAGAGAAAACAAGTGCCAATCAAAAGAACCATGTCTCTCCCTAGCTTCTTTCTAAGGCAGTCTCTAGAGCTCCAGCTTTAATTTCTGACTGCCTTTTCCTTATATCCTCCACCAAATCCAGGAGTGGGTGGTACACCTACTACTTTTGCTGCTACCAGTTGTCAACTGCTACTTCCTCTTAATGACGAGTTGTGCCTGTGTCCCCCCCCATCCCCCTAGACCTGCCTCTGCCTGCTACGACTGTAGCAGTGAAGGATTGTAGTCAGTGAAGCCACCACCATGAGCCAAAAGGCCATGGCTGCTCTCCGTGTGCAACTTACCCAATAATGAAGACAACAGGAAAAAAGCAGAGCTCAGCTAAAAACAGAGACACCTATGATTATGTATCTGGACTGCCTAGTGCCATCTGTATCTGAAGCCAGCCCTTTATACTATGATGCTTACCCCAGCTTGAATGGCAGTTTGACTACCCTCAAATCCTGACTAGTAAAGGTCCCAACACAGTCATCCCGGTGCCATGGTCATAAAAATACTTGACATCCTAGATGTTGATGTATGCTTATCTCTTCCTACTCCCAACTAGGTCCCATGGGGGGTGATGAAAATCTCTGTTTTAAACTCTAAGCTCTGCTGCTTTTCTGTTGTTGTCATTATCAGGCAGATTCCATGTGTTACCAATAAAGGCCACTGAAGCACAAGACTCACATCCTCCCAGCTTTAGTGCCCAAGGAGAAAGCAAGCATTTTATTTTTTATTTTTATTTTTATAGCACTAATAAAAAGATCCATGATTGGCTTGGGTCCGGTCAGAGACTAATGCCTGAAGCCAACATCAAATGCAGGCTTTTTTGTTTACTTGTGCTGCCACAATAAAATCTCACAGACTGGGTAATTTACAACCAACAGAGATATATTTCTCATAGTTCTGGAGGCTGGGAAGCTCAAGGTCAAGACACTGACAGGTTCAATGTCTGGTGAGGGCTGCCCATTGACGGCATCTTCTCATGGTGTCATCCTTACATGGTAGAGGGACAGAAAAGAGCCTAAGCTAATTCTCTCTGGCCCTTTTGTAAGGTACTAATCTATTTATGAGAGTGGAGCCTCTTGCCTAATCACCTCCGAAAGGTGCCAACTCTCAATATCACCACAATAGAGATTGCTTCAACATTCGAATTTTCGAAAGACACATTTGAACACTAGCTGTAGGGGAAAGGGAGCCTCTGATGAGCCTGGTCTGATCTCTTCTTGCCCATTCTGGGGTCTTGGGGTCAGCATCATCCGAACAGGGAAGATAGACCCTGGGCTAATGAGGAGGACAGAGATCATAGGAAGATCTACTGGTTCATTCATCTTGGACTGCTCCTTGCCTTAGTCCTGAGCATTGAGCTAGGCCCCTGGGAAGCTCACAAAAACTCTCGTTTCTGGGGAAGAAAAGGCTGCCACCTCTAGAAGCCTCACTCCGCTCCAATATGAATAACACGGCTGTGGCTGCCAGTTACTTTTCTGTCTTATGATGGTTTTCACAGGAATAGAGCCTAAGGCAGAGGCTCATGTGTTTCTACTTTATTAGGGAGAGCAATCTCAGGGAACAGGAGGGAAGGAACAGGGGAATGAGTCAGGAGAGGTGGAATGGCCAATACAAAGGTATGTTATTACGCCTGCCACCACTTGGTAGCAAGAGCAGCTGAGGGCTGGATACTACAGGATTATCTCCTGAGAGTCTGTGTAAACAAGCAGTTCACACAAAAGTCTTGTGAAATGAGAAATGGAGAAGAATTGATTCACTGGCTTCTGTCTGACCTAGGTCAAAACTTAGCCTAATGGGTGTTAATGTCTCAGAACTTCTTGTATAATGGGTTCTGTAGTGTGTCCCACTTCATACCAACCGGAAACCCTGGGTCAGAGGTGAGAAGTGCTTGGTGCATATTGGGCTCTTGCACTATAAAATGGCACCTTCTGTGGGTGGGCAGGTACAAGTCCCATTAGGGTCCCAGAGACCTCCTCAAGCAATGGCTGCTGTAAACTCTGAAAAGACTTTAACACAAGAGGGTTAATGAAACAAACTGCAGTTGCCATTGTTTCAGCTAGTCCCATGGTTCTAACTGATAATTTATCATCTCTCTCCTACACCATTTCTTCTAGATTTCCCCTGTCCATGTGCAATACTTCAGTGGGTGTGGGATGCTGCCCAGTAAGATGACCCAAACTGTCATCCCAGATGAAACAATTCTCTGCCTTGTTTATGTCAGGCAATGATTGCTTGAACTGTCTGTTTAGAATTATTACTGAGCAGAGAGCACTAGCAGATGCAACTTTACGTCCCTTTATCCACACTGTTAATGCAGCCCTAGCACCTCATGGCAGTCTCTTCTTTGTCCCATGAAGATCTCACAAAGAAGATCTTTGGTGTTATAAAGAGGAGTTTGCCAAAACCCTTATGTGCTCTCATGCTTCTTCATTAACAGGGAAAACTTGGGGCAGAAGGCAAGAGGGGTATGGTATAAGTACATGGTGAGGTCTTGTTGGGTTGTGCCCATGTGAAGTTGGCATATTTCCCACTGAGTTGGTAGCCACTGAGGTTAAAACAAGTGGCAGGTGCCTTGGGGATAGGTGAACATGGGAGAATTGGACATGGTACATAGAAGGGTCTGATTCGTTTTTCCTCTTTAAGGAAACCTTGATTTTAGAGTTATGATACAGTTATCGATACACTCTCATATGCCTCCATGAAGTAGGTAGGTGTGCTATTTATTGAGGGCATGTAAAAGGCAGCCCCATTGAGGAAGCTGAGGATGCAAAGTTGAACTAGATCTGGTAGCTTTTTCTCTCAAAGAATTTGAAGTTAGTATCCTCATTTGACAGATGGGAAAATGAAATGAAAAAGAGAGAGTGATTTTCTCCAAGTTGTTAAACTAAAACATGGCAAAACTGGACCTATTAACAAAGATTTCTGCCTTCTGTTCCAAATAAGCTGTACTGCCCATACTAGTTATTGAAGGATTAAAACAGCAAATGACTGGAAAATACAGTCATGAGTCATCCCAGAGTTTTAAGTTTAAGTAATGCCTCACAGTCCTGGAGATTTGTAAATTCTTCTGAAATACCATATTGTTGAAGAGTGACTTTTCTTTTTTTGTTACATTTGCAACAGTTGAAAGGATTGATATATTTGTTGTCAGAATATAAATTTATTTATCCCTCTGACTGAAAAGATAAAAGTACTAATTATGATATCTTTAGAAAATATACCAAAAATTATAAATAAAACAAAGAATATCATGTTATCTTTTTGACCTTAATATGTTACAACTATCTTCCTATATCATTTAATATTCCTCTCCATCTTCATTTTAATAAATGTACAGTTTTCTATGATGTGGTTATATAATAATGTATATAACCCATTATTTTTGGACATTAACTTTTCCAGTATTAAAAATGGTGTTTTATTAAATAGCCATAAGCTATATCTTTGTGAAATCTACAATGATTTATTTATAATAACTTCATTATGAATTTCTGATTCAACAAATACATTGAAATATGAAAATTTGAGGCATATGCATATTAGCATGTGAGAATGCCTATTTCTTCACTCCTTTGACAGCCTTGCCTATTATGATTTTTAAACATTTGCTCATCTGATAAATGAAAACCCTTATTTTTGAGTGCAGGAAAAGCTTTTTTTTTTTTTTTTGATGATGGAAATTTAAATTCAAACAAGGATAGAGTTAATATGTTTGTCTGACTCTTATGTAAATTTGATTTTGGACTCTAATATAAAGTTAAGATCTTCACTTTATCAATGGACACCATTAAGAAAGTGAAGAAGAAATTTGCACCACCTACAGACACCACTAGAATTCAGAAACACAGAAAGATCCCACATTCAACAAGAAAAAGATGCATGAATAGAAAAATGGGCAAAAGACTTGAACAGGCATTTATGTAAATATATATTTGAATAGTCAGTCAATAATTAAAGGCTCAAATTCATCAGTAATCAGGAAAATTACATTAAATCACAATAACCAGAATGGCTTAACTGAAAAAGGCAATACCAGAATATTTACAAAGATAAAGCATAACTGGAACTCTCATGCACTGTTGATGGGAGTGTCAACTGGTGACATCTTTGGAGAACTGCCACATCTACTATAGGTAAAGGTGTGCATACCCTCTCACCCAGTTATTCTAGTTATAGACCCCACAGGAAATGTGTACATTATGTTCTTCCAAAGATAATGCATAAGGATATTTATAGCAATACTATTTGTAATAAAACAGAAATGGAAATAGCCAAATGCCCTTCAAAAGTAGATAAATAGTGGTGTATATACAGAGGAATACTATACAGTAATAGAAATGAATAAACTACTGCTCCACACAACAATGTGGAGGAATCTCACAAACATCATGTTGAGGAACAGAAGCCAGGAGCAGGAGAGTCTGTACTGCATGAGTCCATATATAAAGGGCAAAGGCAGGCAAATCTAATCTGTGGTGTTCATAGTCAGGGGAATGGTTGTTTTGGAAAGGAGGGTGATGACTGAGAGGGGCGAGTGTTTGTCATAGGAGCCATTCTATGGGAGAGGGCATTAAGGAGTCTGATATCTGGAAATGTTCTCTTTCTTGTTCCAAATAGGAATTACAGTAGCACCTCCATTTGTTCACCACCCAAGTGACTGTAACAGAATTGCCAACATAAGGAAGTAATCCTACTGTACTGATTCATCCATGTGGTGCATGTCCTTTTGTGAAAATTGGGTTAACTTAAGAGGTTGGTCAATGTAGGAATCAACTATGGAGGTTCGACTGTATACTGATGTTTCTCTGAATATTTATGATTCGTGTACTTTTCTGTAGATTACTTAAATACAAATTTTATTTTAAAAAAGAATCCATACTAGGAGCCATTAGAGAGATTCCTATAGACAGCCGTGGGGTACAGATAATAATGGTACTGAGATATAGCAAGAGCAGGGCATGCTATTTTGTGAAAATGATGGGCATGCTTGTGCTCAGTACTAGGTGTTGAGATGTTCTGGGATCCAGTAATCCAGAAGGGGCCAGGCCCATGAACCTTGGCTTTGGTCGATTCTGTTTCGTATAGACAAAGATCACATCTGGAGGGAGTGGGGTGCTGTGGAACAGAAGGTGGGTAAATCCTGTGAATTCAGTGAGCAATGATGAGGTCAGAATGAGTTAGTGAAAGACAAAGGGAGCCAGCAAAGGAACTGAGTAGGGAATCTGGAATTGAAATCCCAATATCGTAAGCAGGTAAAAGGGCATAAAGAGGGATGAATAAAGATTTGCACACAGGCAGAATTTCATGTACCAGCAAACAAGTGGAGGATAGGAGCTCAGATCAGGAGGCAGGGACAGCATGCAACCTTCAAGCTGTGGCTTGTCTGTTTGCCAAGGAACAACAGCTGTCCTCCCTCATAGGTGCAGTGTCCTTCTTGGCGGGGATAAGGCTATTTTACTCTTCACAGTGAAACAAGACTCACTCGGGACCTGGTGGTTGAAGCAGAGAAAGAAGGTGAGGTCCTCTGGGGAAAACTCACAGTGCTAATGGTTGTGGTGATTCAGGAGGGAAAGATAGTTATTTCTTATTCCTTTCGTGGTAAGGGAAAGCTTATTGCTGTGTGGGTGCTGTGCAGGATAATTAGAACCAAAACCACATAATTGGAAGATATCCTACCTTAGCTGCTATGACTTCTAGTATAAGAACAAACAACAGTTGGTCCTCAAAAGTGAATCGTGATATGGCCTCAATCCATCTTACTAAGCATGAACCAAGCATGTGTGAGGAAATGGCAAGAAAAATACTAATGCTTAAGTGATACCTCATTTTATGCAGCACTATTATTCTTTTAAGAGAACCCGCACAAATATGATCCCATCGGACTCTCAAAACATCTCTGAGAGAGGCAGGGCTGTCTTCCTACCTACCTTAACAGATGAGTCAGCTGGGCCCCACAGAGGAAAACGTGATCCAAAGACGGCCCCAAACTTGAGAGCTTGAGTCTCACTTTCCTGGCGCAGTGCTTTCCTGCCTAAGCTGTGATGCATGTGGGACATGGGAAGCTGATTAAACAAGGGCGGGATACTGAGGAGAGATTGATTTTTCTTACTGGATTTTACATGCTGTTGCTGCAGGACATAGAACTGGAAAGCTGACACCTGGACTCGGTAAAGCTCTGTTTTCTAGGAATAAGCAACACCTGGGTTTCCTGGATCCCAAAGCCTGGCTGTGCTTCCACCGATAAAAGCTCAGAGCCCTTTCTGGAACCTCACCAGGCAGAGTGGTGTTTCTTTCATGTGCATAAGAATCACTTGGGAGGGGGGTGTTAAATGCACATTATGATTCATTAGTCCTGGCGTGAGGGGTGAGATTTTGCACTTCCAATAAGTTGTCAGGTGATGCCAGTGCTGCAAGTTTGAAGAATATAGGTGGAGGAGTTCAGGCTATTATAAAAAGTATGTTCTATCAGATAATTGACTAGTAATGACATACATTTATTGTTTATAGTTCTGATGGATGGGGAATCCAAAATGAGGTGTCATTCAGTGTCTGGTGAAGGCTTTCTCTCCACTTGCAAGATGGCCCCTTCACACTGGGTCCTCCCGTGATGGAAGAAGCGAGAGTGGTCCCTTCAACCTCTTTTATAAGAGCATTAATTTCATCACTGAATCACTCCCAAAGGTCTCAACTCTTAATACTATTGGACTGGGAATTAAGTTTTAATGTATGAATAGTGGGAGGAGCCACAGCATTCTGTCACATGCAAAATACATTCACTCCGTCCCAGTAGCCCCCAAAGTGTGGTGCCAGCATCAACTCAAACCTTCAAGTGTAGAGTCTCATCTAAATATCACCTAAATCAGAGTGAGACTTAAGTTACAATCCACCCTGAGACAAAGTGTTCTCTAGCTGTGAACGTGTGAAATCAAAAAGTTATATATTTGCAAAACACAATGGTAGGATGGGCATAGAGTAGACATCCCCATTTCAGACGAGAGGAAAGAAGAAAGGGGCTAATTGGTCCTGACTGAATGTGAAATTCAACAATGTAAACATAAAATCTCAAGCCTTCGAAATAATCTTTAACTTGAAGTCCTTCCTTTTGGATACTGTGGGCTGGGGGTCAGGCTCCCAAACCTCCCTGGGTCCCCACCTCCGTGGCTTTGCTGAGCATGGCCCAAGCTGCAGGCAGTTCTCATAGGTTGGAATCTCTTGCCTGGGACGCTCCCAGGCTGGATTTTCACAGTAGTAGCTTTATCATTGTGGAGTCTAGCAGATAGCTCTGCCCCCATGGCTCTACTAGACATTGCCCTACTGGGGACTCTCTGCACTGGCCCCACCCCAGTGGTTCCACAGGGCATTGCCCTCATGGGTGCTTTCTGAGCTGGCCTTATCCCCACAAATCCACTGGGCATTGTCACAGTTGGGGCTCTCTGTGGTGGTCCTCAGTTCCTCAAGCTTCTCCAGTGTATCCTTTGAAATCTGGGTGGAGGTAGCCACTTCCCACAGTTCATGCACATTGCCCTCTGGTGAAGAAAACACTCCAGATGCCACCAAAGTTTACTGCCCTCTGAAGAGGAAGTCTGAGCCTCTCCTGCACTTTTTTGAGGTGTAGCTGGGTGGCTAAGGAGTGCCGCACTGAAACATGGGGAGTGGAGCCTTGGATTTATTCTGCTTCCAAGGCCCTGGCATTCTGGATCTGTGATGAATACGGCAGCCTCACCCCCACCCAAATCTCTGAAACGCCTTCAAGGTCATTTTTATAAATAGCACCAGGCTTCCCCCTACCCATTATTAATCTTTTTGTTCATCCCTTGGCCACACCCTTAGTGTTCTTTCCTGACCATGCTTTTACATTCTTTACTACAGGGCCAGGCTAAGAATTTTCCAAATCTTTTTATTTTCTGCTTCCCTTTTGATTATACACTCTGTCTATTTGTTTATCTCTTCTCACATTCTACTGTTATCAGTCAAGAGAAGCCATGATGTGCCCTCAACACTTCTCTTAGAGATTTCGTCGGCCCAATAATCCTAGTCCATTGCTTGCAAATTCTGCCTTCCATAAAACATCAGGATGTGAACATAAATCAGGCAAGTTCTTTGCTACTTTAGAACAAAGACTGCCTTTCATCCAATAGCATGTCCCTCAATTCCAGCTGAGGCCTCATCAGAACGGCTTTTACCATCCATATTTCTACAAACAGTCTGGTAAGTTAAATCCCTAAGATGACTGAGGCATTCTTTACAACTCCATTCTTTTGAGGCCTCACTAGAGTTATCCGTAATGCTGCATTCATGGCAATACTGCAAAACCCTTCCAACCTCTACCCATTACCAGTTCCAAAGCCCCTTCCATAGCTTTAGGTATTTGTTATAACAGCATCCCATGCTCAGTTCCAATTCCTGTCTTGGACCATTTAGGCTGATTAATTATGAATGGCATAAATTTATTGCTCATAGCTCTGGAGGTTGGGAAGTCCAAGGTCAAGGGACCAGCAGATCCTACGTCTGATAAAGACTAAAAGTTCACTCTTTGCTTTCAAGGTACATTCTCATGTGAAAGAAGGAAAAGTGGTATTCTCCCTTTAACCTCTTTTAAAAGGCATAATCCAGGCAGTGCCTGTGGCTCAAAGGGGTAGGGTGCCGGCCCCATATGCTGAAGGTGGTGGGTTCAAAACCCAGTCCTGGCCAAAAACGGCAAAAAAAAAAAAAAAGCATAATCCCATTCATGAGACTAGAAACCTCATTACCTAATTACCTCCTAAAGGCCATAGGTCTTAAGACTGTTGCATCAGGGGACTGTGTTCTTATAGTCACTGCCGACTGAGAGCTTTAATGTGGTGTTTTAGGGACTAAGGCCTTCAGGAATAGATATCTTTATCTATTAAGAAATGAACCAAGGTCTAAACATAAAGCTACATCTAGAAATATTTTGAAAAATATGAGTTCTAGATTTATTAAATGAGTTTGGAAAATTTAATTTTACTTTATTTCACAGGAAACACAGGATTTATAAGTGTAGGTGCTTAGCTCATTCATTCAGTGTGCAGCAATCACAATTTTGGACATGGGAAATAGAGCAAAAAACAAAATAGAAATTGTTCCTGTCCTTCCATGAAGCTTAGCGTCCAGGGTCATGGCATGTTGGAGAGAGTCAGGTACAAAGTGAATTACGTATGCGTACGTGGCACATAATACAGGTAAGTGATATGGGGATAAACATGTTTTAAAAAGCAGAGAAGGGAGATTTGGCAGAGGGGGCACATGTACAAAAGCCCTGAAATGGGAGCATGCATGACATGTTTCCAGAATAGCAAAAAGGCTGGTGTCAGTAGAGTGCAGGAGCAGAGGGACAGTAATGAGATGAAGACAGCAGGTGGGGGGCGGCTTGGACATCGCCTCCGAGTTCACCTTGTGGACTTGGACTTTTGCTCTGAGTAATATGGGATGTCATTGGATGGTTTTGAACAGAGGAACAAGAGTGGGGGAATCTGACTTATGTTTTTAAAAAAATCGTTCTAGCATCTATGCTAAGAATGTAGAGGATAGAGGTGGAACAGTGAGATCAGGTAGGGGGATATTTGTCACTCAAGGGAGAGATGAAGGTATCTTGGGCCAGGGTAGCTGCTGGTCCTGTGATAAAGAGTGGGAAGATATATTTAGACAAATGTGATTTAACTGTGTGTCTCCTTGAGTTGATGAGAAACTAGGATTTGTGAATCTGGTGCTTGACCCATCCCATGGCTTTTCTGGCAGTTGGTTGTCAGCCTATAACACTTATAAGTGTGGTTTTTTTTTGCTTTTTTAAAGTGTACTGCTTCATTATGTCTCTGCTGCTGGATTATTCTTACTTTATCATTTAAAAATATTATGGGATGTTGAAAGTGATGGTATTTGAGGTTAACTTTTACCAATACAGACTTCAAAAACAATTTAGCAGCTTGTATTCCAT
>CAUYQV010051308.1:0-48561 GCA_963574575.1 Galagoides demidoff | reverse complement strand
CCAGTTTACCAATTAACCAGCTCTCTGCTCCTTCTATTCTGACGATGTGATGAGTAGATCTCAGCACTTCGTGCTCTTGTTCCATCAGCTTAATTATATTTGACAGGTGTCAAGTATCTTTACCAAGTATATTTATGTCAGTTTCATATTCTTTTGTAATTACACATTTTAACTAATTAATATTTAAAACAAACAATGGGAGCAAAAAGAAAAAGTTGGTGTTTTAATGAAAGTTATGTTGAGTACTTTGAAAATATCTGTTAACAATAAGCTGTAAAATATGCTTTCGAATTAGAGTGGTGCTGTGATAACTATACAGGACTCATGGAAAATCATAAGGTTCTGGAAGAAATTCCACACTCAGATTTTCTCCAGGTAACTTCAGTTTTTGTTAGAAAAAAAAAATGGACCTATTCAAAGAAGAGAGCTTGGGCTTACATCAAAATAGTGAGAAATGAATGTATATTTGTAAGCTTTGAGTTAAATAAAGTATTGAATGTATGTATATATATTTAGGAAAATAATCATCCTTCTTAATAGACTATTAAAAATTCACTTACTCAGGTGGCGCCTGTGGCTCAAAGGAGTATGGCACTGGCCCCTTATACTAGAGGTATACTGACATAATGTATATGTAGAGGTAAACTGACATAAATATACTTGGTAAAGATACTTGACACCTGTCAAATATAATTAAGCTGATGGAACAAGAGCATGAAGTGCTGAGATCTACTCATCACATCGTCAGAATAGAAGGAGCAGAGAGCTGGTTAATTGGTAAACTGGGTAGGAGATCGCCTATAATACAAATAAGTCAAGGTATTTATAGATTTATAATGTCAAAATGCATAAAAATACTGTTATCTCAGAACAAAGAATGTTTATAACAAAAAAGGCATTTCTATACAAGCCTCCCATGTATTCCCAAACTTAGAATTTTGTTACCAAACAGGCACCTCTATCTGCCCTTCTATACAATACATCTAGGCTTACTGTTGGTTGCAAACTAACAAATTCTTGTTAACAAGAATTATGTCACATGTACTCATTTTATTTTTATTATTTTGGGAATTGAATAAGGCTATGGATAATTCAAGACATAAGCAGTCATTGACCATGTGTCATTGAGAGAGAGAGGGAAAGAGAGAGAGGGAGAAAGAGAGAGGGACAGAGAAATGAAAAAAACTGTGATAAATGCTTAAGAAACAGAGATAGGTGACAGCTGACCGCTGTCCTCATAGAGGTTTATGATCTAGTGGGAGAAACAAGAACACAATAAATCAATTAACAGTAATGAAAAAGAATAAATAGAAAATATCATTATACTTGTTTAGCCTAAAAAAAACACATGCAAGTATAATCTGGGCTCATTTCAGTACGCCTTGGCCAGGTGCTCTGGTCAGGCCACCATAGTTCTGCATAAAACACAGCCAGAGCCCCAGGCATTATTTGTAATAAGCATTTGTATTCTTGCTCTTTGGCAAGGACTCCTTTATACACATTGCTGTCACACAGCTAAGATTTCTCCGGGTGCTTTCAGAGTAGGCAAGGCAGAGGCGTTGGTATCTGTAATTATGTTAAATGCATCATGCACACAACTGCTATCAGTGACTTTTTGGTGGAAGGAATATGTTACACATTCATGTATGTAACAATACATTTTTGTGCAATGTGTGCGTGTGTGTGTCTCTGTGTGCATTTGTCATTATAGTGGAGTATAAGAACTGCATTTCTCTTTGTGAAATCATCATTTGTCATTTATCAGTCCAGAACTTCTTTCAAGGTCAAGGACTGCGGAATGTCCAGAAATGAGATTTCTTATGGATGGGCGCCATAGTCTATCAAGAGCTTGATGAATGTTCTCACACCTGGCCACACTCAGATAGAGTGAACAAACTGGATTCAGATTCCTATTCACCTGTTATCTGTGTGACTGGCAGGTCTAATCCCAATTTTGATTTCTGATCTTTGCTCTTCTAAATCTTGCTTTAGGGCCACTGTTATTTTTCTGGTCCATTTTGCCCTACCCGGATTTCTTCCATACCCTCTGACCCGCCCTCATGTTTTACACCCTTCTCTGGTTCAACAGCTCTCTCTGGCTCTTGCTTATGCTCTTTGCTCTTTCTACTGGGTATGAGACTTGAAAACATTTTCATTTTAAATACCTATGTGATACAGAATGGCCCAATATTTCCTTTGCTCTCTTTTGGTAGGGTGAGTATAGAAGTTAGGATAGTAAGATTTAACCTTTCTTTATCTGTTTTAAATTTTTCAATATTAAAAATTGTATACTTATTTATTTCTAGTTTACTTTTTGCATCATTTTTTTCCAAAAATAAAAAAAAATGATGAATACACAACCCGTTAGAACATATGGTCATGTAACACCTTCCATGGAAGGAGGACATGACATGTCAGAGTTGTTACCTGCTCCAGAGGTTTTTTCCCTCTATTTCTTTCCTCTTGTTGTAGATCAATCTAAAAACTAAGCTTATATTTAGAACAGTTTTTCCTCATCACTAACTATATTATGGTGACCCTTTTGTCAATTCATATTATCTGCATCATTCACTTGTTTCATAATGATATATTTTCTCCATTGTTATTTTTAATAATATATTCCTTCCATTTTAAAAGTATGACTGTTTGAATTGGATTTCTCAAGTATAGATCTGATATCATTTAGCTCTAAAGCAGTGGTTCTCAACCTTCGTAATGCCATGATGTATTTTCATTATTACAAAGGGGTCGTGACCACAGGTTGAGAACCACTGCTCTAAAGAGATAGAAAAATTAACAAGTCTTGCTTTCCATCCCTCTCTATTTGTTATGACTTTTTGCGGACTACTGTTTATTCTTATCTAAACAATGAGCTGTATGATGAGAAAAATGTAATTATTATATTTAATATAACTGATATAACTATAGTGATTTGACTTAATGTCATCTCTGAACAAGCTCTTACTTCAATAAAGTACTGATGAAATGCTCAAACCATGAGGAAGAAACAGAAACCACAAATTTTAGTACCCTGGTGTCAATACCCCAATACCCACTTGTTAACTTCACAAAGTAGCATAAGGATCAGGTGAGTATGATTTTTATACTTCCAAAGATGCCTTTTATTATCCCTCACTTTCAGAATTTGAGAAGTTTCTCTACTAAACAAACTGTGTGTGCGTATATATATATATATTCATTAATATAATCACTAAACTATTTTCTTGTATTAATCAGATAAACATATAATTTTGTATGCTTTAAAATAATGAAGTGCTACCATATTATTTTGACTAGAGTATTTTCAGATTAGTGTAAAAAATCAAAATTACTAAAGTCATGGGCTCCTGGTGGGTCTAGGACTTCAGAATGGGAATGTTTTATAAAAATATAAAGTTATTATTAATAATAAACCATTTAACTTGCTCATGAAGCCATTTTTAGTGGCTTAGCCAGTTCTCACAAAGTTTGAGCATATTTGGGGGGGACAGTCAATATTTTTAAAAATGCTAACTTTTTAAAAAGTACTAAATAGATGACTAGAGACAAAGGCTCATATATGTTTAATCCCTTTTTGCTTTCCTACGTTGTCCTGTTGGGAGGTCAGCTCTCTTGTTCTCCTATTGAAAAATTGCCAACGATTATGAGGCTGTCATCACTGAACTGCTAAGAGACCAACACTTAGGGAAGCACCTAAAAAAATAAAACATATAAAAACTAATCGCCAGACATTGTAACCTATCCTAATTCTTAAACTAGACTCATTCTTGTATTTCTTATATAATTACCAATCACGTTTGTCAATTAAGGTTTAAGAAGTTATGATCATCATCTCCACAGATCTTTTTCAAATTCAGAGAGGCTTATGCTTTGTGTTTTTGATAAAAATCAATTCTTGAATGATCCAAGTTTGAATAAGAGTGAACTTCAATAAAATTCCAAAATATACTCAAGAGGAATTAAAAAGGACAAGATGTTTATTTTTTATTTTTTGAGACAGAGTCTCACTATGTTGCTCTCAGTAGTGTGCTGTGGCATCACAGCTCATAGTAACCTCAAACTCTTGGGCTTAAACGATTCTCTTACCTCAGCTTCCCAAGTAGCTGGGACTACAGGCGCTCACCACAATGCCCAACTATTCTTGTTGTTGTTGTTGTTGTTGTTGCAGCTGTCCTTGTTGTTTAGCTGGCCTGGGTCGGGTTCAAGCCCACCAGCCTCAGTGCATGTGGCTGGCACCATAACCACTGTGCTACAGGTGCTGAGCCTGTGAGAAAGTTTTAAATGGGAAAAAATTTTCTTGGTAAGAGAACGTGTTGCTTTTTGCTAGCTTAAAGATTCCTTTAATAATACGCACACACACACCCCCCGGGAAAAAACTTGGTATACAAGTACAAGATAATTAGGCTTTCACTCTGTCTACTACCGCACTAATAGCATTCAGGTTTCAGCTTTCTGAAGGGATTCTGGCTTTAACATAGCAATTGGTCATAACAATGATTAAACATGAATTACAGCTCCCCCTATCCCCAAATAAGAAATAGTGGCATTAGTTATTGAAATCCTGTCATCTAGTTTACCCCAACAGCTTCAGAAGACAATGGAAAGACTGCATCCACTGTTGCCCCCTATAGGTAGAAATTTCCAAATGCTCTGCTCTGTTGTGACTTGATCAGGAGGCTTCACTCTTCAGCGCAAGATGCTGGATTCCAGGTCAGCGGGGAGAATTGCATGTGTTAATGTAGGGTCTCAACAGGAGGGTTATAATACTCAAATCCAGAGCAGACCAGTAATTCACTTGAAAGTTGCTATCTCAATTAGCATTTTAAAACACTTTGATATATTAGACATAACTGGTCAGTCTTGCTCTCAAAGATGTCATAGCAGCATTAGAAAAGAGAAATTGAGGTGGACACTTTTCAGAGTATTGGTTAGTGCACATCTTCTACTTCATTCATGTTGCAGTGTTTATTTACATTGTGGCAAGGGAAAGGGTCAGAAAGCTATTTGTATGCTGGTGTAATAACCAGCTATTGAAGCACATCTCAATTCCACTTAATCAAAAATGCCTTAGTGGAGTTGGAATTCAAGGATAGTTTTGAAGGAGAGAGGAAAGATGATTTGACTGAATCATTCTAATAGTTGAAGTAGACTACTTAGCCATCTATTCTTATCTGAAGGTACCAAGCTTAAGTGTCTGCAACTGTTGGTATGAGTGCCATAGAAAGTCATGCTACTATGGAAACAATATCCTTGAGTTTACATTACACCTTGGAGAGGCCTTGGCACCAAGAGTGACTGCCTAAAGCAAGAAAGTAAGGCAAAGTAGCACAGAATGCTGTCCAGTGATATTTGTTCTTTTCAAAGGGAAGTCGCTAATTGCTAGGGCAGACATTTGCATATTCTCCATTGTAAAAGCAGTAGTCATCCTACAGGAAAATGCATCCATGTAAGGATTTAGGGCTCTGATATTCACAGAAAGGAGTCCTGTGAAAGATGTATTCCAGTCGCTTACCTTCCTCCCAGAAATAAACAATGAGCAGATCAAAAAGAAAGCTAATCTATTTCTAGGGTTGTTTTTTTTTCTTTAAATTCATCTTGGAGCAAATATATATAAAAATTACAGAATGTATTCCTTCCCAGTGGAGGCAAGAAAATTCAACATGAAGACCATTATGCTCGAGGCTAAGTCTGAAGGAGATACTGAACCTTCACAGCGGGTTCCCCGACCTTGAAATATAAAAGCTGGATTGTTATAGAAAATATTTCAGTTGTTCCCCATTGCAGAGAGAGACAGAGGCAGAGACAGAGAAAATATCATTCACTTTCTCTTCCTTGTAACAATTTTAGTTAAGATAATTTTAAAGAATTACAAGTTTAATGAAAACAAAAATAGAAAAATTTGAGAAGTGAAAAGAATGAAAAGGTTATCCCAAAGATCCGCCTCTCAAATATAACATTCATGCCATTTTGGCAAGTTCTGTCTCTTTCTGTTTTAACCTTTTAAATATATTTGAGCAGAACCATTTTTGCATTAGTGAGGATTTAACTCACGCTTAATTCAATCTAGAAGAAAAGAAGTACTCAGAGGGGAACACTGAATCCAGATGCAGTCAGTATATTGAAATCATCCTCATCTTTATGGCCCATACCTTATCACATTTCATTTATAGCCCAATTAGACAGGATCCCAGAGATGATCAATTTCAACTGCCTTGTTTTATACAAGAAAAAACTGACATCCAAAGACACGAAGTTGCTTGCAGAGATCATGCAATTATTGAGTGGTTAATTTAGACGCAGCACCATTTCAAAACAGCTGACCACAACCAATTACTGATTTCCCTATATATATAAAAACATTCCTTGCAAATAATTTGCAACTAATATGAATATATTACATCGGGTTGTTCTTTTCCTATTCTTTCTACTAGTCTTGGTTTCCTTTCCTATAAGAAAGGCACTGTAACACGCACCGCATCCACCATTGCCCCCCGTAGCTAGACATTCCCAACTGTTCTGCTCAGTTGTGACTTGGACAGGAGGCTCGCTCTTCTCCAGCGCAAGATGCTGGATTTCAGCTCAGAGGGGAGAATTGCATGTGTTCAAAACTGTTGAGTGGCAAACTTGAACAAGGGATAGATGAACTCACAGCAGCAACAGGAGCCCATACTGGAAGACATCTCAAACTTGAGTTCCTATTCCTTTGCTTCCTGCTCCTATTTGGAAAACACACACCATGTTGAGTTCCTTCATTCTCCCCATTAGTCCAAGCATATACTTTGTAACTCTTTTCTCTTCTTGACTCTTCCCCTGAACTCAGCCTTACCTTATTCCTTAGAAAGGAAATCCCAGACTAGAAACTCTTTTGACACTTCTTCTTGCAACCTTTTGTTTCAACTTTGGTGTAGGGTGGGAAGGAAAATGGCAGTAGGTTGTCAGAGTAAAAGGAGAGGGTAGAAAAACATAGGGAAAACGCAGATATTTGAGATGTTATCTGCCAGGAGATTTTATCCAAACAAAAGATGGACTGCTAGAGTGGCAAAAGGTGTCATGGGTCATTTGGTCTGATTACTTTTACAGATGAAGAAACTAAAGCTTAGAAAAGTCAAGTGATTTGTGTTCATGCATGAGTTCTGGACTCAAAAAAATAATAAAAATAAAAAGAATCTAAGTTGCCAGTGGTGCATTTGACACTGCATCTCACTTCATCTAACATTAAGGCTCTGACCACCCCAGTGACACACAGGTGTAAATACTTCTACATATGAAATGATATGATTTGTAATACAAAGTACATTTGGAGGCATTTTTGTGTAGAAGTTTTATACTTCTAAAACATTCTGAGCCATGTGAAGCCTGAGCCAACAAAATTTCCTATGGAGTTTGTGGCATCTTGTTGCAACTGTTGGCCAAAGACTTGCATTTCTTAATGTTCCAGCATATCCATCTATATATCTGCCTGCTTTTGGAGAACATGTCCTGTACGCTGTAACAGTACACATGAGTTTGCAGAATCCTGATGCTTCCTAGAGAGCTACAGTGAAGATGCCAAGAATCAAATTGTGAGAGGGAAGGCCACCTTCATACATTCTTCCCATTCGTCCACTCATATAATTTCTAACTCTTTTTTCTTCTTAGATACATGGAACTGAGGGAATCCAGAGACAGATTGGAAGAGTACAAAATGGGGCTTATGGAACTTCTTTCCACTTACCTTTCTTCTCTGCAATACCTTCCCACCACCCACATTGATTTTATATGTATTACAGTAAAAATTCACATATCACTAAATATGTTATCATTTATATTTGCACTAAGGTTCATTTGGCCATTCCACTGCCCTCATTCCCAAAGATCACTCTACAGCTTACATTCAGACACATCAAGGACATGCTTATGATCTGCCCTGTACCAAACACCAATAGATTCCTTCCCTCGGAGCTGGATGTTCTCATTTTTCATAGCCATAATTTAGAATTTGCTTTTAAAAAGTCATGTCAAAACCCTATTGGTCATAACCTCTCCCTGTGGATTAGTGCAATAGCTTCCAAAACACTTGTCTGTACTCCTGTCCCTGGTAGCTATTTTCTGCCTAGCAGCCAAAGTGATTCTTTTAAAACATTAATCCGATCAGGTTACACCCTTGCTGAAAGCACTGTAATGACTTTCTATCACTTTATACTAAAGATCACAGTTCTGCACCTGATATGGCCCCTCTTTACCTCTCTGACTGTACTTCTTCACACTCATCCTGTTTCTCCAAGTAGGAGCTTGCCTCTGGCCTTTTCTGATAAAGCTCTTCTTAAGTAAATTCTCCTGAGTTGCCCCGTGGCCTGCTTCACCCCCACCCTTTGCAATCTGTAACCAATCATTACTTCATCAGAGATATCTGCTTTTAATACCTTATCTAAACTAGCAAACCTCCAACCTCAGTCTCTATTTTTTCTCTGCTTGCTTTTCTAAGACAACTTTTTATTCTCTGATGTTATGTATCTCTCTATTCACTTATTATTTGAAACTTACTGCTCCAGGAGGAAAGGTACTTTTTCTGTTTCTCATTCTATTAACGCTCAGTACCTAGTAGTTTCTCAACAAGTATTGGTTAAGTGGACAAATGGAGTGTCCTCTTTCTTCTCAGGTAGCACAGACCATTTTATGAGCACTTATACTGTTTGTTACTTATTTTGAGCTGGTGCATTTGTTGTTTTTTGACAAAAAAAAATTTAGAATTTCTAATATGTGATAGAGTCTATATTCAATTTATTTTATATACATAAGTATGGATTTAAGAGACATTTTTGTAGTTATATCCCCTTCACCTCCCTATATAATTTATGAAAAGGAGAAAAAGAGTGAGGTTATATTAGGCACACCAAAAATATCCAATCTTATTCGCTGCTCATTCATAACAAAGTCTGCCTCTGATAAGGGTCATACAACCATCCATCAAGTGTGTCCTGATGAGAAAAATTAAAGGGGAAGATTGAAAATCTTTTGGCAAACTGGCGATTTCCTAACTTCATGTTTGGTGTGAATCTTGGCAATTCAAAATTCTTGGCCCATAAATATGGGGAACAGTGCACCTCACATTTCTAAAAGCCAAAGATTAATTAAGATATTTAATAAAAATTATTTAACATGCTCAACATTTAGTAAGTGCTCGTAAATGTTATTTTTTGTTCCCTCACCTGTGCCATGATTTTTTTCATTGCTGTGTTGCCGTGATAGAGATAAAAGACATGTTAGTAAGTTGTAAGTATTTGCACTCTGCCTTCCTCCTCATGTCTTCATTATGTCACGTAGGGCCTTCCTTTATTGGAAAAAAATTCAAGCAGTAAGTGTAGTGAACAAAATGTTAACCAAATAATTGATATTTGATAAATTAGTAATAATATTAAAGGCCCAGGTGCAGTGGGGATGAGGAAGGCCTAAATGGGTTTATAGAGGTAGGGTGAAAGGAGAGGTTTACAGAGCTGTGCAATGAAGATGTGCCACTTGGAAGGGGGAGTAGATACTTGCTAGACCAGTGAAATAAATAGCCAGAGATTGGAAGAATGGTTTTCCAAAACTTTGAGAAGCATTTTCATTGTACTATAATTCGTAGAATTTTTGAGAAAGCTCATAGTCAAGATTCAAACTGCTCTTAAACTTTTGTTGGCAAATTCAATTTTTTTTTAAACTGTAATTCTTTTCTAAGGTCATTTTAAAAGTAAGAACCAGCCAACCTATTCTTTCCTGGCTCCTTCCCTTGAGAAACTCATATTCTTTCAGTGCCTAGAATGTCTTCAATGGAAGTTGGGTGGACAATATAATCTGAATTTGGAAGGATTTCCAAAAGTATCCTACATGAATCCTACTCAAACAAGAAAGAAAATTAAAAAGATTGGCTTATTAAGGTAAAAAGTTATTATAAAATTATAGCTTGCCTCTTTTTTAGTCCTGCAACATCCTGACAAAACTGTATGTAAGGCCTCACCATTCAATCTGCCACCCAGTAAACAAGGAGGCTAGAATAACTAACATGACCCACACTATAGGGAAAGAAAAAAGTGTTCAGGACCTATGTATGGGTGTTCAGGGTGAGGGGAGAATTTGTTTTTGAAGAGTTCACAGAATTAGACTGGGCAGAGTGGCTCATGCCTGTAATCTTAGCACTCTGTGAGGCCAAGTGGGTGAATCACTTGAGGTCAGGAATTTGAGACCATCCTGAGTGACAGTGAGACCCAGTTTCTACATAAATAAATAACAGGGCCTACTGGTGGGCACCTGTAGTCCCAGCTACTCAGGAGGCTGAAGCAAGAGGACCGCTTAAGCCCAGGAGTTTGAAGCTACTGTGAGCTATGATGCCACAGCACTCTATCAGGCAACAAAGTGAGACTCTGTCTCAGGAAAAGAAAAAAAAAAATCACAGAATTAAAAGATATAACATGGGAGGTTTTGACCTCCCAGAGATCACAGGAATGTAGATATTTAAAATATTTAATAATTGTGTGATGTGTTAGAACTGAGATCTATCAGTTGGCATTTTTTGAAAGAAACTGTCTTAAATAACTAAGTTGTTTTAAATTTCTTTTCATAAAATTGATTCTCTGCTGATATGGGCTTCAAGGCAAGATGCAACCAGCTTAACTTCCTTCATGTTGGAAAGCAGTAGCATATTCTACATTTTCTTTATTACCCACATTGGATAAGTTAGTCAGAGGTAAGTTTTAGGCGGGTTGTGTTTGCTTCTTTATCTATGGAGTCTATGAGAATATCTGGTACAAAATACATGTTTAATAGATTATATGATAGATGACTGAATCTGAGTTTTAAACAGAAAAAAAATATGCACCAATTGATTGATACCATCTATATGGACAGAACTCATTATTAGGGACACTTGGAAGTAGAGACTTATATTTTTATCTTGATTTTCTGACAAGGCAGCCCATACTGAACAGGAATTAGGAGTTATGAATGATGTTCATGTCAAAGAGTGGTCAACAGAGTAGCTATTCATATATTTATTAGAAATTTGGTTCCTCGCCATTTTATTTCCACCCAGCCACCAGTGGAAGTGATACTTATAAATATTTTATGGAGTAGCTTTCATTTTAGCATAAGCAGTAAGTAGGAGAGCAGATGCTTCTGCATCTATGGGATTGCCTTTGTGATGAAGCCAAATGCCCGGCTGCCTTGGCAAGAACTTTAATATTGGCTAGGTCTCAGGATCAACTGTCCTCATCAGGATTTATTATTTTTTTTTAGTTATCTTATAATAACTTTTAAATATTTTATTAACCAGTCTAAGAAAAGCCCACTTCCTTCAAATGCTCAACTCAAAACAGCATAATTTTTGTATAATTACTCTCAGCCCCTGCTCTGAACGTGACTGTAACAGACTCACTCATTCGAAGACACTTTCTCATCACCTGTCTGTCTACCACCACACATCCTGGCCTTTAATGATTCCAGGTGATTGATAGGGGGAAACTCTGATCCAAGATAAATTCCATACTCTCTCCCTTTTCTCTCCTTAGGGTCTCTACCTGGCTGTTTCCTTTTACTTGACATATCTCAATCAATTCAGCCTTGAGCAATTTTATTTTATCTTCCTCAAGGGTACGATTTATCTCTGCTGGTAGTGTATGATATTTGGCCACACAGTTTTCTGAGGAAAGTGACACCAGGTCAGTCAAGCTAATTAAATTCCTCTTATTTATGAGGTTTTTGCCACAAATGCAGGTTTTTGCCACAAAATTCTATTCTTATCCCCATGAGTTAGACATTGTATCATAAAACCAGGTAGAGTGGCTGGCTTCAACAGAACAAATAGGTTTCCTCTTAATACATAGGAAGTCCAGAAGTGATTGATTTAATAACCCCCCGAACAGAGATGATTCCCTTGGCCTTCCCATTAAAGTTACAAGATGGTTGCAGTGGCTCTTGCCATCACATCATATCTAGCCAAGAAAAAATAAGGAAAAGAAAAGAAGCAGTGGCACTAGCATCTCACCAGCCAAGGCCCTGTCACATGGTCTACCCTAATAGGATGTTGTTTGGGTCGGTCTACCATGTCTGCCAACCTCTTCTTTACCAATTTCCTCTAAGACTTCAGTGTAAAGTTTCTACTGCACCATTTTATTTAGACCTCTAAAACTTATGGCATCTCTAAAGTAGAAGGGCATCCCTATTTTACCAAATGAGTCACAGGAAGAAGAACTCAAACATAAAGGCAGAAATTGGTACTGCTTCATTCCCCCCACACACATCTGTGCATAGTGCTATGGAAGGATATTTTAGCCTTGATGGTCTCATTTGGTTTTTGAACCATCCATACCAGTGTGCCTCTTCTATGGGGAAGGGAATTCAATTTTGGAGACGAGGAAAGCTCATCTCAAAACTGTATTCTGAACGTAGGATTTGAAGCTTTGAGAATGTTAGTTGCAAGCACCAGTGCACTGTTTAGAATTGCTCACATCAAATCTACTATTTGTTTTTATCCTGGTTCTCAATTACATTGAGAGGCCAGAATGTTACAGGTTAACAATTCACTTATGTTAAATTTCAAGGGTACATTAATTATTTATCTGACTTTCAAAGCAAAATATGTTGAATCTATGCATTCATGTGGCTTTCGTAGTGTTCTTTTTCATCTAAAGTTTTATTTTACAAAAGTTGCCAATAGGGAAAAATAGGTACCCTTATGTCCTTCACTTACGTTCACCAATTAGTAACAGATTACCACCTCCAAATAATTAAGCATGTACCTCTCAACAAGAGGAAGGTTCTCTTATATAACTTGAATAACATGGTTACATTAAAGAAAAATAATATTGAGTACCATATATTGGCCATATTCTAACTCCCTTAATTGTCCTAATGATGTCCCTCTCATGTGTCTTTATTTCCCCACTCTTTCCAAGACCTAAGCAATGCATTTAAATGACATCACCCTGTAGTCTACTTTAATCAAAAATAGTTCCCTCACTGTTTGTCTTTCATTACACTGATATTTTGGGGAAATTAATGCCATTTGTTTTGAAGAATGTCTCTTATTTGTTCATTTCCTCATGATTAGATTCACATTAAACATTTTAAATAAGAATACCAGAGAAATGGTTTTACATCATTCTGAGTATAAAATAGCGGGTGCATGATGTTAGTTTATGCTATTATTGGCAATATTAAATTTGGTCATTTTGTAAAGGCAGCCTTCACCAAATGCCTCCTGTGAATGTTCTGTCCCTCTTCATAATTAATAACTAATATATGAGGTGGCATGTTGAGACTAGTCCCCAACAACCTTTAACCCAATGGTTTTAACATTCATTGATAATTCATATATGAATTAATTTCCTAAGTTTTGATTAGAAAATGATAATTTTTCCAATTTGACCATCATGCCCACATTTATTTAGTTCATATTTTTTTCTCTGTAGTTTGCCCTTTGAAATTAGTTGATAGTACTATAGCTTATATATTCATGTCTTATTCAATGTGTTATAAACCATTTCCATTATTATTTAGTTTTGATGCTCAAATTACCCAAGTTTTGTCCAATGGGAGCCTCTCCAAACTTACCTTTATATATTCTTGATATGTCCCTATTAACTTTTGAGAACTTCTTACTCTTTAACACAATAATATCCCAAGCTTACTTCATTTCCCTTACACCAACCTAGAGTCAGAAATTTTCCAAAGAATTCTAGCTTTCCTTCTGTGGAAGAAAATAGTATTTAGAAAATGGAGATCTATATGCTTCAAGCTCATTATTATTAGCTCTCCTCTCATTTCACATTTGTTAACTCCTTTCTTCCACTGTTGGGAACAAATGTGGTTGCATCACAATTAGTATCTGTACTGATTTGTTCAATCATACAATACATATGAAATAGTTTCAGACTTATTACACCCTCATTATTACCATTAAGAAACATACTAATTAAAGGTCATAATTTCCTTTCATTCTTAGAATGTATCTTGCTGGGAATTTAGTCAGAATATTTTGTACAACACTTGCTTAGATCAATTCCTTTCTTCTTCCCTGTGATTTAATATGCAATTTTGTATTTGCTTATATTTGCATTTAATTTTTGTTTTTTTGAAGCTCTTTGTTGAATTGTTTTTGAGTACAAAAATATTAACATTGTTTAGAAGTTACCCAAAGCAATATACAAATTTAATGCAATCCCTATCAAAGTACCACTGTTGCACTTTAAAGGTCTGGAAAAAATAGTACTTTCTTTTATATGGAACCAGAAAAAACCTCAAATAGCCAAGACATTACTCAGAAATAAAAACACACCAGGAGGAATCATGCTACCAGACTTCAGTCTATACTATAAATCTATAGTGATCAAAACAACATGGTACTGGCACAAAAATAGAGAGGTAGATTTATGGAACAGAATTCAGAACCAAGAAATGAACTCAGATACTTATCATCATTTGATCTTTGAAAAGCCTATCAAAAATATAAACTGGAGGAAATTCCCTATTTAACAAATGGTGCTGGGAGAACTGGCTGGTGACTTGTAGAAGACAGAAACTGGACCCACACCTTTTACCATTAAAAAATTTGACTCTCACTATATTCAAGATTTAAACTTAAGATATTAAAACTATAAAGATTCCTGGAGAGAGTGCAGGGGAAAAAACTTGAAGAAATTGGCCTGGGAAAATACTTTATGAGGAGGACCCCCAAGGCAATTGAAGCAACACCAAAAATACATTAGTGGGATCTGATCAAACTAAAAAGCTTCTGCACAGCCAAGAACACACTAAGTAAAGCAAGCAGACAGACCTCAAAATGGGAGCAGATATTTGCAGGTTATGTTTCTGATAAAGGTCTGATAACCAGAATCCACAGAACTCAAACTTATTAATAAGAAAAGAACAAGTAAACCCATTTCATTGTGGGCAAGGGACTTGAACAAGGGACATCTCTGAAGAAGACAGGCGCATGGCCTACAGACACATGAAAAAATGTTCATCATCTTTAATCATCAGAGAAATGCAAATCAAAACCACTTTGAGATATCATCTAACTCCAGTAAGAGTGGCTACATAACAAAATCCCAAAACTACAGACATTGGTGTGGATGTGGAGAAAAGGGAACACTTCTGTGCTGCTGGTGGGAGTGCAAGCTAATACATCCCTTTTGGAAAGAAGTCTGGAGAATACTCAGGGATCTAAAAGTAGACCTGCCATTTGGTCCTGTAATCTCTCTACTAGGAGTATATCCAAAAGACGAAAAATCACTTTATAACAAAGATATTTGCATCAGATTGCTCATTGCAGCTCAATTCATAATAGCCAAGTCATAGAAGAAGCCCAAATGCCCATCAACCCATGAATGGATTAATAAATTGTGGTATATGTATACCATGGAATATTATGCAGCCTTTAAAAAGATGGAGACTTTACCTCCTTTATGTTTATATGGATGGAGCTAGAATATATCCTACCTAGTAAAGTATTTTAAAAATGGAGGAAAAAGTACCCACTGTATTCAGTACTAATATGAAACTGATTTACGATCATTCACACTTACATAAGAAGATAGATCACATCCCCAGGATGAAGGAAGGACAGCAGCATGGGAGGGGAGGGGAGAGCCCAGATGAAGGGAGGGTAAATAGTGGGATCATACCTATGGTACATATTGCAAGGGTACCTGTTGGATATATTATGTATAGAATATAAATGTCTTAATAATTAAGTAAATGAGGTGAGGGATATATTAACCAGTATGATGTAAGCAATCCAAATTGTATATGAAATCAGCATATTATACCTCACAAATGCATGTGTACAAAAAAGGATGTAAGTATAAAAAGTTAAATCAATAAAATAATAAAGTCAAATGAAATAAAAATATTCATTTCTTTCCTTTTCTTACCTTTCCTAATGATTCCATATAGCTTCTCCAGGTAACAAATTTAAAGATATTTTTTGGTTTATCCTTTCTGATTTTCTTTTACAAAACTAAAAAGAAATACATACTTCCATGCACAAAAACACAGAGAAACATTTTTGTGTCTTTTGTTTTGGTCTTATTATTTCTTGATCTTTTTTTTTTTTTTGGTGGCTATTGGTTTTTTAATGTAAATGTTTACATCCTATTACCTTATAGAATATTTATTGTATGTTTTGGTTTTATTATTCTCTTGCATTTTCACAAAATATTATCATATCATTTGCAAATGGTTCTTTGGTTTCTTCTTTTGCAATTTGATCAATATTCCCATACAGTATGAAATGGAATTGGAGAAGTAGGCACCATGGCTGTGTTCCTGACCTTATTTAAAAATGCTTCTATCATGTGTATATGTGTGTGTGGGCACGTATGTGTATGTTCTTGTTCTGTTAAACTGAATCAGAAAAAATGGGTATCAAATTCCATCTAGCTTCTAAAGAATTATTATTTTTCTCCCTAAAAGTGTTAAAATAGAAAGATTTGTTATATATTTCCATATATTGAGACATTCCCACCCTGAATTTGGTCATGAGGTATTATTTTCCTGTGCCTCTGTCCAGTTCTACATACTAATATTTTATTTAGGATTTTTGCATCAGTATTTATTAGTGATATGTGGGTTTTTGTTTTGTTTTCTACTATCATCATATTCACCAATTAATGATGTATTTGTCTCAGTAGTTAACTTGGATTGTTTCCTTCACTTTTGAAGCTCTGAAATAATTTAAATAGTACTTGATCACCTAGATAACCATTTCATTGAATGCCCCTTCAGAACCACCTGATTCTGGTGCTTTGTTATTGACGATATTTTGTTTTTTAATTTTTGTAGAATTTGAATTTATTTGTTATTTTTTATTAAATCATAGCTGTATACATTAATGGAATCAAGGGGTACAGTGTGGTATTTTCATATACAACTTGAAATATTTTCATCCAGCTGGTTAACATAGCCTTCATGTCATTTTTTTAGTTATTGTGTTAAGACGTTTATATTCTACTTTTAGAAAGATTCACTTGTACTCTTGTGAGATAAACCATAGAGGTGATCCCTTCAATCACGCTCCCTCCACTTCTCCACTCCCCTCCCCTTCTTTCCCCCTCCCCATGAAACCAGTCTATTTCATCTCTGTGTCCCACAAAAGCAAGTTTACTTGTTGCATATTCCTAGAAAAATCCCCCCTTACTTTAATCTATAGTGTGTTTGTAGAGAAATATACAAAGAATTCTGTCATGATTTTTATTATTTATTTACCTCAATAGTTACTTATTATAGTTAATTATTTTGTATATCTGTGCTTTCTTGTATTCTATGTCTTTTTTTTTTTTTTTGGTCAACCTATTAAAAGAATAGTATTTTGATTTAACATCAAATTTTAATTTTTGGCAGATTAACTTCAGTTTTAATTTTATTAAATCCTTCCTTGTTTTTTTTTTTAAGATTTTTATACAGTTTTGGATTTTTGAGTTGAGAAATTAAGTAATTTTGTTTTTAATTTTACATTTTTGACATAGATATTTATGGGTTTGAATGTTATTCTGAAAACTACTGTAAATACAAGCTATAGATTCTGATATGTAAGAATTTAATTATAATTTTTTTGAAAATTTTTCAATTATATTTAGCATTTCTGCTTTATCATTTTATTGACCAATATGGCTGTTTGTAATTTTTCATAGTTTTCACTGATGAAAAGCTTTTCATTTTTTCCCAGAATTTTATTATCCATTATTGGATCAATAGAAAAGTTGAACGAATTGTATAATAAACATCCATATGCCCACCGAGATTTTATTATCTTTGACATTTTACTATTTGTTTTACTACACATTTCTCTTTTTATATATCTAAAAATCCAAAAATTCACGTTTTTTAATTGTTTCAAAGTAAATATCAGATATCAGAACATATTAGTACTAAACAGTTCAGCCTTATATCATTAAATAGAATTCAATATTTGTTCTTAGCCATGTTTTCTTTCTTTTTTTTTTTTGCAGTTTTTTTTGGCTGGGGCTGGGTTTGAACTCACCACCTTCAGCATAGGGGGCCAGCACCCTTCTCCTTTAAGCCACAGGCACTGACTCCATATTTTCTTTTTTGATGAATGGTAACTTACAGTGAAATGTACAAACCCTTCAAAGACTTTTGACAAATGGATAAATATGTTATCAGCACCTTTAAAGATCAAGAACATGCCCTCTGCCATAGAAAGTTCCCTCAGCATTGATCTTTAGCACCCCAAACACCAGTGAAATACTTTATTCTTTTCCTTATGTTAATTTTTGCCTGTTGTAGAACTTTATTTAAATCAAATTATGTAGCAGATACTCTTTTGTATGAAGCATCTAACTCAGCATAATTTTTGCTTTTTTTTAACCTAGCATAATTTTTAATATTCATACATGTTGAATGTATTGATATTTTTTAAGAAGCACTAACATTAGTCCATTATGGGAATATAACACGGATAAATTGAAATATATTTAAATTATTTCCAAAATATCTTTATTATAAAAAAGTAGCTATAAGCATTTTCTGTGGAGATATAATTTCATTTCTCTTGGACAAATATGTACATGTACAATTTGAGACAGAGTAACTGTTTATTTGATTTTATAAGACGCCATGAGGACTAAGGGGGAAATTGTAATGAAATAAAAATAAAAATATTAGACTTCATAATAATTAAAAATGTCTGCTTTCAAATGTTGTAATTAAGAAAATAAGTAGACAAACCACAGACTAAGAGAAAACATTTTCAAAATATATTTTCAACAAAGAATATTCCAGTACATAAAACCTTTTAAAACTCAGTAGAAGTTCACACAATGCAAGAAAAAAGGCAAAAAATTTAAACAAATATTGCAAAAATGAATAATGTGAATGGTTTATAAGTGCATAAGAAGTATATTCAACATGATTAGCCATTCTTAAAATGCAAATTAAAGCCTTAATCAGATACTAATACAAATTAATTAAAGACTGAAACTACAAAATGTTAAAAAGATTTGGAAAAACTGAAATCTCCTACATAGCAAAATATTTACTCCAAGTTTCAGTGACAACTTACTTATTAGGCATATATGAAACGATATTATTGTTTCACCCTTTTGATAACATTATAAAATATCTTTTTTTAATGTACTGTTTTCATTATTCTTTTTAATACTTTTTGTCTCAGGCAATACATTTCTATCAATAAGATTTTCTCTTCTATCTCTTGTAATATTACTTATCTTTAAAATTATGAAACTTTTTGTTTTTTAAATTATTGTTTGTATGTTAAATCATTTTTTCATTCTTTAACTGTTAAATTCTCTCTGACTTTGTTTCTTCCATATATTTTATTTGAAACTTTTTTCCATACATTTTTGATAGTCCCTACATTTATTATTTATCTGTTTATTATTTTTTGAGACAAGAATCATTCTGTCTCCTGGGCTAGAGTGTAATGACATCATCATAGCTCACTGCAACCTTAAACTCCTGGGTACAAGTGATTCTCCTGCCTCAGTCTCCCAAGTGGCTAGGAGTACAGGCCACCACCATGCCCACCTATTTTTTCTTTTCATTTTTCTGTAGAGAAGAGGTCTTGCTTTGGATGGGACTCCTTAACCTCAAGTGATCCTCCCACCTGGGCCTCCCAGAGTGTTGGGATTATAGGCATGAGCCATGGTGCTCAGCCATTCCTGCCTTTAAATTGGAGGTTTTAGTCCACTAATATTTTGTGAAATTATTTATGTGGTTGAAATTAAGTGTACCATTTTGCTATTTGTTTTCTGTTTGTCCTTTTTTTGCTATTGTGCCCCTTCTATACTGCTTTCTTTGTGTTTATCATATAGTTTTTTATAATTCAATTTTAATGTCCCTCTTTTTTAGCTAAACCTATTTTATTATGTTTTTATAGAAGTTGTTCTAGGGATATTACCATATCATAATATATAATCATATACTATGTAAGAATTTGGAAGTAAATATTTCTTCTTAATGTTCTCTTCTCTTTTATGCCATTTTATTAATGTTACATGTATGTACACTATGAACTAGACATCACGATGTTGAAGTATTTGCCTTGAAAAGTCATATTTTAAAGAAAGTAAGACAAAAATGTAGACCATTTTTATGGACCCATATTTACCATTTCTCATACTCTTCCGTTCTTCCCCACATCTGACTCTCTCTCTGTCTTCACTGTCCTGGAGTGTAGGTCTTTCCTCTGTCATTTCCTTTAGTGCTCCTCTGCTACTAATGCAGTCTCTTAGGTTTGTTTTTGTTTTTCTGAAAATGCCTTTATCTTACCTTTGGGATGTTTTCAGTGAATATGAAATTCTAGATGAACTGATTTTTTTTCTTTTCAGCATATTAAACATTGTTCTCATTATTTTGTGACTTCCACTTTTTGTGATGTCAGCCATCACTGACATCATTCTTCCCATGTATGAATTTTTTTTCTTTTTCCCTGTGACTTATTTATTTGAGACAGAGTTTCAAGCTGTTGCCCTGGGTGGCATCATAGCTCACAGCAACTTCCAACTCGGGCTCAAGTGATCCTCTTGCCTCAGTTATTCTAATTTTAGTAGAGACAGGATCTTGCTCTTGCTCTTGCTCAAGCTGTTCTCAAATTTCTGACCTCAGGCAATTCACCTGCCTCAGCCTCCCTGAGTGCTAGGATTACAGGAGCGAGCCATCACACCAGTCCATCTACAGCTGCTTTAAAAATATTCTTCTTAGCAAAGTATCTGAAGAATGGAAGAAAAAGTATCCAATGTACTCAGCCCTACTATGAAACTAATTTATAGCTTTCATAGGAAGGCTATAACCCAATTATAGCCCAAGAATACAGGAGAAGGGGAGAGGGAAAGGAAGGGAGGGGGGACGATGGGTGGAGGGAGGGTGATTAGTGGGATCATGTCTATGGTTTATCTTTTAAGAGTACATGTGAATCTTTCTAAATGAAGAATATAAATGTCTTAACACAATAACTAAGAAAATGACATGCAGGCTATGTTAACCAGTTTGATGAAAATATTTCAAATTGTATATAAAAATAGCACACTGTACCCCATGACAGTATCAATGTACACAGCTATGATCTAATAAAACAAAATATTTTTCTCTGTCTCTTTACCATCATATGCATAGGTATTTTTCTTTGCATTTATCTATCTGAGGTTTCCTGAGCTTCTTGTTTCTATAAATTTTAACACATCTGGGGGAATTCCAGTCATTGTTTTATTAAATATATTTCTGTCTCATTCTCCCTGTCTCACTTTTCTTTCTGTGACTCTGGTTATATGTATTTTCAACTTTTTGATGTTTAACTACATCATTGAAGCTCTTTTTATGTTACTTTGCAATTAGTTTCTCTCTAATCTTCATACTTGATTATTCCTATTGATCTATTTCGAATTCCCTGATTCTTCTCTCATCTTCCTTGTACTATTAAGCCTATTCAGGGAATTTTTGTTTTCCTGGTATTTTTCAGTTCTTGAACATATAGTTTGTTTCCTGCAAATTTATTCCTATGCTGAGATTCACTACCTGTTTATCATTATGATTATAGGTTTTTTGCATTATTGAGTATAGTTATAATGGCTATTTAAAATATTATGTGCTGATTTTAATATCTCAGATTTAATTTATATTGATTTCCTCTTCTCTTCTATATGAGTCATGTTTTCTGTTTCTTCATTTATCTAGTAATTTTCAATACTGTATTTCATGGAGATTGTGATTTGATGCATTACAGAAATTATGGATTCTGTTACCATCTTCTGAAAAATGACAATTTCCGTTTGTTTTTCCAGTCAACTTGGTTGAACTTAATCCTTAAACTTCTCCCTCATCATGAATGGCAGTGGCTATTTCCATTCAGTTCTTTTAATATCTATGGGCTTTTTGGAATGTACTTTGTGCATTCAAACGTCAAAGGTCAGTAGAGATTTAGGCAGAGATAATAAACGGACTTTGGCTGAGTGTTCTAGAGGGCGCCTGTAATCTCAGCTACTTGGCAAGCTGAGGCAAGAGAATCGCTTAAGCTCAAGAGCTTGAGATTGCTGTGAGCTGTGATGCCACAGTACTCTGCCAAGGGTGACACAGTGAAATGCTGTCTCAAAAAAATTAAAAAATTAAAAAAAAAGAAAAACAACCAGACTTTGTGGCTTCTCATCGGAGTCTCCTTCTTTTTCAGAATTTCTTCTTTTTTCCAGCTATGGTGATGACCCAGAATCTTACCCTCTGAACTTTTCATGCCAGTAACACTTCATGTTTCTAGTCGAGTTTGCATAAACCAAACTTGCATACCTGTGTTTGCCTCCAGGAAAAAAGCCATAAAAATGGGACATTCACCCAGGATTTTCTTTTTCCAATGTTGACTCCCTTTAGTTTCTGTTTGCTTTTGCCGACTTTCAAATAACTATTTTTATCCAGACTTTATTAAATTGAGAGCTGCCTTTTTCTTTGTAAATAAATTTAAAAATCATTTTAAATATGATTTGTGTGATTGAGCTCATTTACATTTCAGTGATATACCTGGTATTTTTAGTTTCAGTTCTATGACAGTAACCGGTTCTATTTATTTTGCGAACCTTACTTTCTTGGCATCTGCTCACTTCATTTTACCCCCTTGGACACTTAAGAAAATTTTTATTTTTGTTGAGCTACTTTGCTTAATACTTATGGCCTTTATAATTGTTCTGACTGAAATACTTAAATTTTGCCTTTATTTTTACTTGATTTCTAGCTATTACTATGAGCTAACCATCCACAGGATCATTCTGTTCTTCTTTTGTCTTATCTTCTTCCATGTTTTAGCTACATTACATTCACCTTGATAAAATATAAGATATTCATATAATTTTTCTACTTGTCACCATCTTGCTTTTATAGCAAAACAGTTACTTGGTGAAAATACTTTAAACATTACATATTACATAGTAAATATACATAAAAGGAGAGAACCACATCAGTCATATCAAACTATTGCGATGGCCATGATTAATTCTTTTGCCAAAGTCCTTCCAGAAATCGATTTGTTAGAACTTTGGGAGTTAGAACTTGTCCACTAGCAGATTCCTGGGGTTATGTGTAGTATTTCCTGGTTCCTTCAAATTAAACCCGACTTCTCACATTACGGTTCCTTGGCCGCTTGGTTGTACAGAAAGACCTTCAGTTCTCACTTTCTCTCCTACTTTCTCAAAAACGCTCCTCGGGTGTTGTTCCATTGTATGTATTGTTTAAAAATCTGGTGCCAATATTGATTTTCTTCCTTTAGAATATGACTTGCTCTTTTTAGAATTAAGAACTTAGAATACAATCTTAAACTTTGTTATGTTTTGGTTTCCTTTAATATTAGCTACAAAGAATATTTGTATTATCATATGTTTTGGAGCTGTCTGCTTCGAGTCAGCCCCACCCCCAACCCCCAGAAATATTGGGCCCTTTACGATGCATAAATTCAAGACTTTAATCCCAAGAAATTTTTCTGGGACATAACTTTTTGAATTTTTTCAGGGACTCCAATCACATCTACCTTCTGCCTTCCTTTGATTATCCTACTTAACCATTACTTGTACTCTGATCATTTTAGCCCTCTTTATTGCTTTTATACATTCTTAAACACTTTCTTGACTTTTCCAAACATTCTTTTTCAGATAATCAATTTAACCACTTTCTTTTTCAGTACCTTGTATTCTGTCTTCATTTGTTGTTGTTAGTTTTGTTTTAATGTCATAATTCCTATTTCAAAATTCTCTGAATTTTTACTTTTTTCTGATTTTTGTTCTTTCTGATTGCAGTTGTTTTTACATGTCTATAGATGCTTGGTTAATGATTTTTCAGTCAATTGGGATGTTACACTATAGTTTCTTTCTTTTTTATGATGGTTTACTTGGAAAACTTTTTATATGCTCAGATTTTCGAGGATTATGTTTTATTTTCCTTCGACTCTGCCTTTATTGACATGGGTGGCTATTTGTTCATTTTCTGATATCTTGTTCTCTGGGATGTGCAAGCAATTGTACACAAACCTGGCTGGATGGCTTTAGATAGCTTACTAAGTTTCACACTTTGATAATGTTCTTTTCTCTTGTCCTAGTGAAATACTGAAATGCAGTTTTTTAGTAGGGGCATTTCTGTTTTCTTGTGTTGAGATTTCTTCTCAAACAAGAGAAGTTTTATGGAGTAAAACTATTTTTCTATACCCTTGGCATTGAAAGACAGCTTGGCTATTTACACACTCCTTCTATACACTTATTTTCCTTGAACTTCTTATTGATATTTCTTAATAGTCACCTCTAGTTTCTTTTTTCATTGAGACTAATTAATCTTAAAAGTATGGCTACCATTCCAAGTTCCTCCTTTGCTCAGCAACAATGCCTTTCTGCACCTGACATCTTGAGCTCTACCCACAGAATTACTTTTAAACATGCAGTATCTAGTGTTCTGAGTAATTTTTTAAACAAATGTTCTTAAATATTTTCATATTCACTCATTCTGAGTATAATTTTATCTATGTTTTATCATTTTTGGTTCTCTTATCCCTGTGTCCTCTTTCTGCCTCTGTGTCTCCTAACAAGCATGGACTCAGGAGCTATATATGTGGGATTTGGGTGTTTATTTCCCTACCTACACCTGACTTAATGTTTGCTGTGTTCTCTATGTCCCAGATATGTCACAGGTACGAGTCATGTGTGGTTTATTTGCTTTACTTTTTGATCTATGTGATAACTGAAGAATGTGGAGAAATATCAACAGGCCATGTTGTCACACTATGAGACCTTGGCACTTCAAGAGTTTCTCTTAAATTGGTTCTGATGAACTATCATTAGAAACAGGAAAATTTAAGTCATAGAATATTATAATTTACAACAATGTATGATAGGATTAATATATGAAAATTTGTATAGATTGGACATGAAATATTCACAAATGTTCTTATTTCTGGTCTCTATTTTTAAGCATTTTGAATATAAATTAGACCTAATGTGCATCAGAAATAAAATATTATAATTTTGGAAGTTTTCTCTTGAACTCCTTTCAACAATAACAATATCTGTCAGTGTAGATTGAGTAAAGCTCTAAAATTTTTATGCCCCTCTAACATGGACATACATCCATATAATTGTCATAGCTTTGTGGTGAGCAGAACATAATTGCCTTTTTCTTAGCGCTTGGTTAATTGACTTGCTTTGACAATAAGACATTAGCATATGTAACAGAAGCAAAAGCTTGAAAGTTGTTGACATATTTGGGTTTGTCTTTTTGAATTTTTGCCTTTAGCTATATGAAAATCATAACTAAGGTAGTTGTTAGTCTATGAAGAAAGAAAGCCACATTGTGCGGACCTACAATTAGACTAAAATTTCAAGCCAAATCCAGTATAGGTCAACTGAGTTACAGACAGCTCACATTGCATGGATTAGGAAATGAGCTTATTCTTTTAAGCAACTGAGTTTTGGACTGGCTAATTATGACACATCACTGTGACAATTTCCACCAAAGAAAGCTGCTATAACAAAAATCTAAAATTGGAGGTACTGGTTTTAGAACTGAATGTCAGGTTGCAAGGAAGTAGCATAGGAGATAAGAAAAATGGTCAGTAAAGCTAAAGAAGTGAAGAAAAAGTCAATATAATGCCATGTAGGGGCTAAATATTTAGTAAAACTGCCATACATGACAATGTGGAAGATAGAAAATATACCTAATGAACTTGTCAAATTGATTGAGGAGATTCTGAGTTTGATTGCTGAGATCCCAAGGTAACTATTGCAAGCAGAATTTGATAAATTTCTGTAAGACAGGAAAGAACTACCAAGGGTAAAAATAGAATTGAGGAGATATATGAAGAGCCTACAAATGCCAGGATTTTGCAAAATTATAAAGTTAAATTATTTTTCTCCATATTAAATGTTTGGTTATTAAGATATAGCCTTAGAAAAAAGAATGATTCTTTGATACTTCCAAAAGGATATGGCCCCAGAGTAAAACAATGTAAGCATTAATTCAAGATGGATAAAAGACTTAAATACAAGGCATTAAAAACATAATAATTCCAGAAGAAAATGTAGGGGAAAATCTTCTAAGTACTAGTCTAGACAAAAAATTTATGACTAAGACCACAATGGCAATTACCGCAAAATAAGTGTAACAACATTTTAAGACCTCTGAAGGATAAAATAAAGATATTGTAGATCTTGTCAGCTAAAAAAAGAGATAGGCTCCTACAAAGTTTAAGGTATTGTCCCCCAGATATCTGATATATTTTGGGGATCTATAATTGCAATTAAAATAAGAGGCATATTTCAGATAACTGTGACTGTAACTTTTGGAGTATGACATTGAGTAGAATCAAATACATAGAAATTGTACAGTGTTTGAAAGAGTTGTATTGGCAAAATATTTCTAGTGTGGCCTGAAAGAGACTAAAACTGTTCAAGACATGAAAAGGTCTTTGAGCCTTCTGTTCCAGAAAGAAAGTTTAAGGACCTCCTCTGCTCTTAAAGCACATTCTCTAATGCAGTGGTTCTCAACCCGTGGATTATGACCCACAGGAATTGTATTAAAGGGCTGCAACATTAGAAAGTTTGAGAACCACTAATGTGTTTTTCAGAACATGAGATTTCGTGTGTGTGTGGGGGGGGGTGAAACTTAGATGACAGAAGGAAGTTTTACAGAGCAATGGACCAGGAAAACATTTTCAGAAAGCACACACAGTGCTTGATCAAAGAATACTGCCTGCCCCCAGAGTAGGAGGAGTTGGCAGTATTTGTCCAGTGGTAGTACAAAATTTCTATGGACTGCTCATTAATATGTGCATTCCATTATTACCCTTTTCATATCCATGTTCTACCATTGTACTTTGTATTCCAGTGGAATTCTAATCAGTTTATATGTTTCTAAAACAAAAGAAACTATATTTAGACATAATTCAGATGGATGCTCTGATCCTGAACTTTGAATCTGTTACCGTGTTTGGATGAAACTTTTAGGGGTCTTTGCATATGAATGAATATATTCTATATGTGAGATTTGTGACCCATAAAGAAAGTGGCAGATGAAATCATTATTCTCAATCCTTAACTCCCCTGCAGTAATAGTACACATCTAGACTCTTGTCATGGCAGAAACACCATACATAGTTCCAACTCTTACTCTGGGCTTGATCTCATGACTGGCTTTAGCCCTAAGATGTTAATGGATATGACAGCAGCAAATATTGTAAACACCCTTTTGCACTTGAGGTTGCATTATGGTGCTCCTGCCATTAACATGTGAAGGATATGACTAGTAGCTTTGGGGTGAAAAAAAGATTAGAAACACATGGAGTTGATTGAACCCAATGTGTAGTTTAGAGCCAAGCCAAACAAAACCCAGCCAAATACAACCAGGATATGCTTAACCTTGGATGAATGAATGTAAAATAAATACTTATTTTTGTATACAACTACATCTTGAGATTTTTTTTTGCACGGTATTATGGAAATATCTAAATAACTCTTTTTTATTTAACCAAATACTTTGATGAAGACTTGGAAATGAATAGAATGCCTATTGCTTTGTATAGAAGGCAAAATTGCATAAATGAAGAAAAAGAATGAATTTCTTGGTATAAGAAATTGATATACAAATTAATTAAAAATGGATAAAGGACTTAAATGTAAGATATAAGAACATAAGAATTACAGAAGAAAATGTACTGAAAAATCTTCTAGATACTGATCTAGGCAAAGAATTTATGACTAAGACCACAATGGCAATTACAGCAACAACAAAAATAAAGAAATGAAACTTGATTAAATTAAGTAGCTTCTTCACACCTAAGGAAATAATCAACAAAGTGAAGAGACAACTACAGAATGGGAGCGAATATTCACAATCTACACATCCAATAAAGAGCTAATATCCAGAATCTACAAATAATTCAAAAAAATTAGTAAAGAAAAATAAGCAATTCCATTCAAAAGTAGACAGAAAACACAAATCAAAGTTTTTCAAAGTAAGTTAAATAGCCAACAAGTATGCAAAAATGCTCATCCTCACTAATCATCAGGGAAATTCAAATTAAAACCACGATGTGTTATAACCTTACTCCTGTCAGAATGGCTCTTATTAAAAAGTCCAAAAATGATAGATGCTGGCATGAATGGAGAGAAAAAGAAATGTTTATACACTTTTTGTGGGGCTGCAAATTAATATAACCCCTATGGAAAACAGTATGAACATTTCTCAAAGAACTAAATATAGAACTACCATTTGATTCACCAATCCCACTACTGGGTATTTATCCAAAGGAAAAGATGTCATTTTATCAAAAAGACATCTGCACCTGAATGTTCACCACAGCACAATTCACAAATATGAAGACCTGGAAATAATCCAACTGCCTATCAATTCACGAATAGGTTAATAAAATGATGTGTGTGTTTGTGTGTGTGTGTTTATGATAGAGAGAGACACACAGGGGGAGAGAGAGACAGACAGACCATGGAGTACTACTCAACCATAAAAAAAGAATGAATTAATTCTTTTTATAGAAACGTGGAAAGAATTAGAGACCATTACCCTAAGCGAAGTATCTCAAGAACAGAAAAACAAATACCACATGTATTCTATATCAATTGGAACTAACCACGGGACACACAACTGCACAAAGAGAAGTAAAGTCATTGGAAATTGACCAGGGGTTAGGGGAAAGCAGCAGAGGGCCAAAACCCGACTAATAGAACACTATTAGTGAATACCATTCGGGTGATAGGAACACTTATTACATTGTTATAGCCCATGTAACAAAAACAGTTGAACTCCTTTAATATTTTGCAATTAAAAAAATAATAAATTGATATAGATTGGCAAAAAAGACCAGAAAGAAGGGAGAAAGGTGTCCAATCAAACATGAAGGTAGATAATAGAAGAAACTCATCCTGAAGTGAAATAACACCTGAATCTTTAGCCTAGAAGTCTATACTGTTTTCTAGTTAAAAATTGAATTAAAATCTCAAATCATGAATGATACACTGGTAAATTTGCTGAATGACTCATACAATTATTTCTTCTTCTAACTAAAATAGTATTTATGCTTTTGAAGTATACTTTGTCAAATCAATTCTAGTGGAGATTTCCCACACTAGCACCCTCAATGCTCAGTGAAGGAAAGATCACAGCGATAGTTTGGTCAGAGCACATACCCCTTGGACTGTAGGGACAGGTCCAATTTCAGAAGATGCCCCTCACACCAGTAGGAGACCTTACAATATATTTTCAAGATAGAGCTAGGAAGGAATAGCATTTCCTTTTTGGTTGCTAATCTTTGAGGATATGTATCTAGATGATTATAATCATATTCATGATTTTCTTAAAGTTCTCCTCCTTTTAGTTGAAAATAATAGAGTGAGCTTGTAGTGCAAGTACAGAATGGAAATAAATAAGAAAAACCTGACAGTACTTGAGTACTTGGTTCCAGTTATCCTTCAAAATAGAGTTGCTCCTCTCCACTTCTAAGTTTATGTGTGTTAGGCTTCAAATCTCTCTTTTTTTCTTTTTTGGTCATGCCAGTTCAACTTTAGTTTCTGTCATAATCATTTAAATTTTCCTGATTAATGCACTGGAGTTCAATTTAAAGAATATCTTCTCTGGCATTTGATAGAGAACAACATGTACCAAAAATGAAAACAGGTCCTCAGATTTCCTGACACTAAGTTTATTCTAAGTAGACATAAGAACTTTATCTATGAATTCTGCACTCTGAGTGGGTAAAGGGAAAATATTTAAATGAATATAAAATCTTGATTTATATAATTCTGAATATACAAAGGCAAAGTGTGACATTCTTAAACATGCAGAGAATTGAGAGCTATAGCACATATAGATCCTTAAAAATTAATTTGATGAAGAAGTCTAACCCATCAACACTGGGCCAAAATAAAGAACTTGGGAATGAGGACGCCATGTAAAAAGATTAGATGTAAAAATTCAATGTTAAGTATTATGGAACTACTGAGCTAAAGCAAAAGAAGTGCATGTGATATGTCTAAAGAAAATAAAGGAAATAACAGACACTGAGAGATAAAATATACCATGTAAAAATAATATAACTATAGTGGGTTAGACTAAAGTTGTAGTACACCATAAAATTTAAGGGGTAGGGGTGGAGAAGAGATGAGAGTAAGAAATGATTTTCTCATCTTTTAGAGGAGAAATTTACATGTAAATCTTTATTTTTTAATTTGGAATTATAAAAATATTGATGTGTTAAATTCCAAACTTAAAAGAAGTAAAAAGAAAACATCTGTATAAATTTTAAATGGACAGGAGTAAGATAGAAAGAATAAAATATAGGACACATCACAGAATGTAGGTAAAAAAACAAAACCTGCAATATTTGTTACAATAAAACTTAAAAACAAAAGATACTTGCCAAGTTAAACTATATGTAACATTTATAAATATGAGATAAACTCCCTTATAAAAACATAATAATGAGATAACTCATAATATCTCACGAGATAATGTTCCTTATAAAAACATATGCTAAGTTTCTATTAACCAGAAATGTAACTATAGATCATACGCAAGAAACATATTTAAGATAAATGAATAAAAAGATTCAAAGTAAAAGGGGGGAAAGATAAGTATGACAATGCTAATACAAAGAAAGCTTATAACTTCATAGCCTTATCAAACAAGTTTGAGTCAAGGAATTAATCTTGTAAATATGATAGAGAGGAGCATTTACCTTAATAAAGAATACAATTAATGATTAGTATATTGCTACTATAATTCTTTATGCAACAAATAAACAACCCATCAAAACACAAAGTCAAACGCAAAAAATATATTAAGAAATCAACATATAGAAAACAGTAATAAAACATCTTAACTCACTTCATCTCAGCTTATGTTAAAAATGTCTAGTAATCTGAACATGATATTGATAAGTATGATGTTATATGCCTCTCATAAAGTATGATATCCTTAGAGAATATTTATAAATTTTATGATGTATTAATATAAAAGAAACTAAAAATTCAAATCTACAATGATTAAACAATACAGTTTCATATCACACTACAAACGAAAATATAAACAACAATAAAAATAGCACAATTACCAGCTATTTAATGATGTGATTTTAAACTTACAGGTCAGAGAGGAAATCAAGACAGAGATAATTAAGTATCTAGAAAACAAAACTGGTAAAAATACTATACATCCAAACTCCTGTGATAAAGTCATTTGTGCACACAAAAGATTTTTATCTTTACAGATGGCATCAATAACCAAAAACAAAAATAAAAATACTCAATGCAAGATCATAAAAATCACAGACTGCAAACTAATACAGCCCTTTTGGAAAGAAGCATAGAGAATCCTGAAAGAACTAAAAACAGACCTTCCATTTCATCCTCCTGCAATCCCATTACCAGGTATCTACCCAGAAGGAAAAAAAAAAAAACAAACAAAAAACAGCACTTTACCATAAGAACATTTGATTTGTACTAGAATGTTTATTGCAGCTCAATTCACAATCATCAAGATGTGGAAACAACTTAAGTATCCCAAAACTCACAACTGGATAAATAAACTATGGTTTATTGAACCATATGAACACCATAGAATACTATTCAGCCATAAAGAAATATAGAGACATATATCTTTTGTATTTACTTGAATGGATTTGGAGAACCTCCTACTAAGTAAAGTATCACAAGAATGGAAAAGCAAGCAACCAATGAACTCAATAGTAATATGAAACTAGTAGTTGAAAAACTACACGCTCATAAAAAAAATACACAATTAAATTCAAGTGGGGGGAGGAAATAGGGAAGAGAGCAGAAGAGGGAGGGCATTGAGTAAGCTCTCACCTAATGGTTACAATGTAGGGGTATACAGCGTACCTTCTAGGTGAATGATTCAACTATAACTTGGACTTGACCTAACCAATGCAACAATGTAACCTAATTGTTTGCACCCATATATTAATCTAAAATTAAAAAACTAAAAGCCAATCACAGGCACAAGAAATGCAAAGTGGGAAACAGGGCAAAGGTAAACAGTGACAAATGAAAAATATTGGGAAGGGGATGGGCACAGTCTTCCCTAACAGATACGGTGCACACTATCTGGTGAAGGGCACGCCAATAACATTGAGTCAAACTGTGCACAAGCACCACGTCACCAAAACATTTGTATTCCCAAAGACAAAAATAAAATAAATGAAATTAAAAAATGAAATAAATGGACAAAAAGAAACCAATAAAAAAAAATAGAAGACAGCACATTTGACAAAATAAATAATTAAAGGAATAAAAGAAAATCCTATGGCTAGGGTGTTGAAAGAAAAATAAACAAAAGATAAAGCATTGATAAACAAAATAACATAAAATATAATGAAATACCCTCAGGAGGTTGTAATACCTATGGGCCCCATGCAGTGCACTTGGAGAAACACCATCATAGGCATAAAAGGGAGGCTTTCAAGAAGATTTTATACAATCAATATGTCAGCAATCTCCCAAATGAGAAAAAGGAGTACAATGAAAAAGGGAAATAAATATACCAACATTATGTATTTAGGAATTAGTTCTTGGACTCTGGCACAAAGAAGAAATTCCATCCTTAAGTATTGAGTGGTCATCTAAAAATGCTAATTTATATTTAACTGAGTGTTTGGCGATGGTGGAGTAAAGGCAAGAAAATGCTGAACATAACTGCCTTGATAAAAGGATCCTAGACATGTGTAAGTCTGCGCAAAAATCTTGATAATCCTTAGTGGTTAAGGGCAATTTCATGCAACCAAATAATATGAAATTAAATCAGTAACTTTAAAAAAGGCTAAAATGTCTTCCCCAAACACAACAGAGAGGAATGTGAATAATGTACATACAAACTGGGGTTCTGTCAATGACAACAATGTGTTGGTTCATATCAAATCCAAGAATATTAGACAACCAAACATATAACCTTCTTGTGGTTTCTCTTAATATGCAGCATTCATTAGGGTTGTTAGGTCTGTAAAAAAAAGAAAGAAAACAAGGCTTTAGATGATTTAGAAAGCTATCCACACCTATATAATATACAACTGATTTTCTGAGGTTTTCATATGTACTACATCATGAATAATATTTACTTAGCAAGAATGGCTTGAGGCTTTGCTCTATGTCCATCAATGTGGCAAAGTAAAGGGAATATTAGGGCTCTCTCTTAAGAAAAGAAAGAATAAACTTCATGTACTGTCTGTCAGGGCAGAGTGTGCAGTAGTGTAAACTCTAAGGCTGTGTTCACTGCTGGAATACATGAAGTCAATGGAAAAACTGATATAATCTATTTCTCTGAGGACTGTGGTTTCAGAAGAGCTATATAAAATGTTTGCATGAATTAATCTTTAAAATATTTACAACTTATGAGAAATGGCTCAAAGAACTATAAGAGCCAACAAAATCAACATGTACAAAGTATCTTTTGAAAAAATTACAAAGGATAAAAGGAAGCCTAGATTTCTTTTAAAATTTTGGTGGCATCCAAGTGACAAAGTTAAAATATTTGTTTCATAAAACAGTATGTTTCAATTTGGGTTTCACTTTAAATTTTGTTAGGTTATATTTTCCAAAAAGGATGCTATTTTTGTTTTCTTTATCATTAACCAATTACATCCCCTTAGCAATGTTCTTATAGTATAAATTAAAAGTGGGAACTTAGACCCCAAATGTTCTTTCTAAATATGTGTATACATTTACGATTATGTTCTCAAATAAAGTGCATAATACTGTACTTTTATAAATGATTCCAAGACCTTCATAGGAGGAAAAGTTACCATCCTCACATCCTCAATATGGCCCAAATAAATTTCTTAGCTTTCTCTGTCCCTACCAAAATGAGGCAGTCAACCTTAAAACAAACAAAAAGCTTTTAAAATTTGTAAACTGGCAAAATGCAATGCCTAGTGACTCCTAATTATTTATTAACAGAAAGACTAGATATAAGATTATACTCACAGATAATTTGGAGGACATTCCTCCCTTGTGAAGGAGGAAGACATCCATTAGAATGAAAAACAGTCAACCAAAGAAACCTTCTTTGACAGTTTTTAATATTAATGTGAAAGGCAACAAACTATATTTATCTTGGTAGAAAATGCATAGTAACTGCTCAATCCATATCAAAGAATATTTTGGACAGATCCATAGCAGCCTCAGAGTATTACTAATACCTCAAACAAAGTGAAGGTGGCACCAGAAACTTTTGGATATGCTTATTTTTGTCTTTAAGGTATTGTCAAATGGATACTTTGTAAAAGCAAATTATGAAATCTGAGGGGTTTTTTTTCTTCTCATACCACAATCATTCTATTTATCTCTATGCATTGAAAAATATATCTTACTAATTGATAATGATGTATCTTCTGGACTCTGAGAGTCTGCCAGACCTGAAGTCTCTTTAGTAAGCAGCCAGAAATAGTTCCTTATGCCCTGGTTGCCCTGCACCTGCAGCTGGTAAGTCCAGTCAGATTCTCCAGGTGTCTGAATATAAGGCACATTGAGAGCATACAGGGTGACAGTGAAGCCAAAAGACACCCAGGATGTAGCCATGAGGATTTTTTCATGGAGGACCATTTTTATGGGAAGCATATTCAATATGCCTATTGAGACTAGGCAATTTGTAAAAAAGTGACTTATTACTTCAAGGAGAACAACTGATGGAATTGCTCAATCATAAAATTTGAGCATTTAAGTGAAAAATCAGAATTTTGAATCCTCCATCATCGGTAGCTTCCCAATATGTAAAGACTTTCCTGATGATACAGGTAGAAATTTTAAAATATCTTATAATGAAGTGGGTCAATATTTGGAAGACCCAAATTAACTCAGAGAACCAATATTTTTCAAAAGGATAAAAGCTTTTCAAAATGCCAGGCAGTCCAATGGGTTTTAATGTAACATAGGAGGAAAACTTCATATTCCACATTGTAACTAAACTTTAAGAAGCTACCTCTTGGGTGGCGCCTGTGGCTCAAAGGAGTAGGGCACCCGCCCCATATGCCAGAGGTGGCGGGTTCAAACCCAGCCCCGTCCAAAAACTACAAAAAAAAAAAAAAAACTACCTCTTGTAGAAAAGAATATCCATAATTTTCAGACATGATAATATTCATATCTCCATTTTCTAATTACATTTCTATATAAAGCAAGGTTTTCTTCACATACTTAAACCAAAATTCTATATTGCAACAGACAGAATGTAAAAGGAGATGAGATTCCAGCTGTCTTCTATTAAACCAGACATTAAAAGGTTTGAAAAAATGTAAACAATGTCATTATTCTCAAAACATTTTAATCAAAATTTTCACAGATATGCTATTTAGGTTAAGTAATGGGTTTATTATTACTTTAAAATAAATTAAGTATTTTGAGGGCCTCCTTGGGGCCCTCAATATTTTTTTTAGAAGTATTAAAGAGGACCTAAGACCAAGAATTAAATGAGAGATGAGACTGGAAAGATAAATTAATGTCAGACATGATGGGAATCATATGATGAATGAAGAATTTGGACTTATATGTTGTGGGTACCAGGGTCAGGTTCAGAAGAAAAAAGGCATGAACACTGGGAAATAGAGTAAATACTGTAGCTGTTCTCCCAACACAAACTCTATCCTCTGTCCCTTCCCCCAGCTGAGTGGTAAGCCTTAGATTTAGGACTTGACTCTAGCTCCATGCTGAGTAGAACCTGTCTGGTGCCAGCCAGCTGGTTCATGGACGGGCAGCTTTCTGACATGGTCTTCAATGATTCCTGACTCCCGGTATTTACATCCTGTGTAGTCCCCTCCTCTTCAGTGTGGACTGGTCTGAGTGGCTTGCTTCTAACAAAAAGAATGAAGCAAAAGTGATGCGATGTCAATTCTGAGACATCCTACAAAAGACTGACTTCTGTCTTGCTAAACTCTTGCCAGCACTTTACTGCCTGCTCTGATGAAGCCAGCTGTCATGTTATGAGCTGCCTCCTAGATCCATGTGGCAAGGAATCAAGCTTCCTTGGTCCTGGCCAACAGCTTGTAAGGAACTGAAGTCTTCAGTCCAACAATTGTGAGGTGCTGGATCATGCCAACAATTGCTTGAGTGAGCTTAGCAGAGGCTACCTCCCCAGTTCAACTTTAAGATTTGAGTCCCTGCTGACAGCTAGACTATATTCTTGAGAGAGACCCAGAGACAGGGTTCAGCAAGTTGCACTTGACTTGATTCTTAATATGCAAAAAAGATGAGATAATAAATGCTGCTCAAGTCACCAGGTTTTGGAGTAATTTGTTACATGACAATAGATAACTAACACAGTGGGCCTAACGCCAAGCAGAACATGGTATCCTGGCCAGAGATTACTCCACTTCTACTTCCCATCTATATGAATCAAGGAAAGCCAAGGGTTCAGATAAAGGGAGCCTGCCCCTTTCTCTCCTGCTTCCACTGGCAGAAGTGAGGAGATAGTTAGAACAAAGAGGGACCCCTTGTAAGATCTCTTCTCTCCTCCAACCAATACTCATAACTTCAACCTAACATCTGCTTTGAGACCATTAGGCTTTTCTTTTTATCCTCACTTACTTTAGTTACCATGGGATGGGCTCCAGAGCATTCATTACTTCTGAACTCATATCCCCAAGCAGCTCTGTACATGTCCTCTAATGACTGCATTTTTAATAGCCCCTTTACCCCTAATTCCTTAATCTCTCCTAAGGACTCCCTGGAAATCATATCCAGCCATCAGCAAACCTCCTACATACCCAACTTGAATTTCTTTTTCTTTTTTTTGAGACGGAGCCTCAAGCTATCCCCCTGGGTAGAGTGCCATGGCATCACAGCTCATAGCAACCTCCAACTCCTGGGCTCAAGCAGTCTCCTGCCTCCGCCTCCCAAGTAGCTGGGACCACAGGTGCCTGCCACAATGCCCGGCCATTTTTTTTTTTTGGTTGCAGCCATCATTGTTTGGTGGGCCCGGGCTGGGGATTCGAACCCACCACCTTAGGTGTACGTGGCTGGCACCTTAGCCGATTGAGCCACAGGCGCAGAGCCCCCAACTTGAATTTCTAAGATACTCTACCAACTTGTTCTAACTGAAATCTGGTTTCTCATTAAGAGCAGTGCTGCTTCTTCCCCTGCAACCCCTTAGCTCTTTCCTCTCCCATAGCTCTTATACTACTACTGGCCCTGGAGGTGGAACTGTCCTTGCTCACCACTTTTTTTTAATTGAAGGTACAAAGAATTAGGTTATACTGATTGTATTTGCTAGATAAGTCACTCTTATAATAATTGTGTCCGGCCCCCAAGAGGTGTGCCAAACACCATGAGCCCCCCATCTCCCTCCCTACTCCCCTCATATATCCCCGCTCCCTTATTCCCCTATGCTCCCCTTATATTAGCTCATCTACTGCCTTCACATTAGAAGTGAGTACACTGAATTCTTCTTCTCCATTCTTGTGATGCTTTACTAAGAAGAATGTGTTCCACCTCAATCTAAGTTAATACAAAATATGTAAAGTCTCCATTTTTTTAAATGGCTGAATAGTATTACACGGCATACATATACCACAGCTTGTTAATCCATTCCTGGATTGCTGGGCATTTAGGTTGTTTCCATAATTTGGCAATTATAAATTGAGCTGTGATAAATAGTCCAGTGCAAATGTCCTTATGATAAAATGACTTTTTCTTCTTGTGGGTAGATGCCTAGTAATGGGATCGCAGGAGTGGGCATTTAGGTTGTTTCCTCAATTTGGCGACTGTAAACTGAGCTGCAATAAACAGTCTAGAGCAAATGTCCTTATGATAAAATGATTTTTTTTTTCTTCTGGGTAGATGCCCAATAATGGGATTGCAGGATCTAATGGGAGGTCTAATTTGAGTTGACCAAATTCCAAACTTCCTTCCAAAAAGGTTATTAGTTTGCATTCCCACCAGTAGTAAAAGAGTTCCCTTCTCTCCACATCCATGCCAGCATCTGCAGTTCTGAAACTTTGTGATGTGGGTCATTTTCACTGGGTTTAGGTGTTATCTCAAGGTAGTTTTGATTTGCATTTCTCTGATGATTAGGGACCATGACCATTTTTTTCATGTTAGTCTATCTTCTTCAGAGAAGGTTTTATTCATCTCTCTCTCTTTTTTTTTTTTTTTTTGAGACAGAGCCTCAAGCTGTCCCCCTGGGTAGAGTGCCATTGCATCACAGCTCACATCAACCTCTGACTCCTGGGCTCAAGTGAGTCTCCTGCCTCAGCCTCCCAAGTAGCTGGGAACGCCTGGCTATTTTTTGGTTGCAGCCATCATTGTTGTTTGGTGGGCCTGGGCTGCATTCGGACCCGCCACCTTCGGTGTATGTGGCTGGTGCCTTAGTTCTACTCAAGCCACAGGCGCCAAGCCTATTCATGTCTCTTGACATGTGATAGTGATATATGAGATTGTTGGGTCTTTTGTTGGTTAAGTTTTCTGTAGATCCTAGTTATCAAGCTTTTGTGCAAATATCTTTTCTCATTCTGAAGGCTGTCTATTTGCTTTGGTGGTTGTTTTCTTAGCTGTTACAGAAGATATTCAGTTTAATTAAGTCCCATTTATTTATTTTTGTTGTTGTTGCAATTGCCACAGAAGTCTTTTTCATAAAATCTTTCCCCCGGGTAATATCTTCAAGTATTTCCCCCACACTTGTCATCAAGAATTTTTATTGTTTCAGGCCTTAAGATTTAAATCTTTTATTCATCTTGAATCAATTTTTCTAAGTGGCAAGAGGTGTGGGTCCAGTTTCAGTCTTTGCTTGTGGTTATCCAGTTCTCCCAACACCATTTATTGAAAAAGGATTCTTTCCCCCAGTATATGTTCTTATTTGGTTTATCAAATATCAGGTAAGATGTTAGTTTTATCTCATGGTTTTCTATTCAGTTGCAAATGCCAATGTCTTTATTTCTGTGCCAATACCATTCTGCTTTGATCACTATGGTCTTGTAGTATAGAAAGTCTGATAGGGTGATACCCCTGGCTTTGTTTTTATTACAAGAATTGACTTGGCTATAGAGGGCTTTTTTTCTGGTTCCATACAAAACAAAGAATTATTTTTTCTAAATCTTGAAAGTACGATGATGGTATTTTAATGGGGATTGCATTGAATCTGTAGATTCACTACCTTGTATAAGCTATTCTTCCTCTCCACTGTGCTCTTACCCTCCGAAGAAAATCCTCCTAGGCTTGAATCTTGATGGTGTAAGCTACTACCCACCCTGCTGCCCAGCTTACTGTAGTCATCTACACATTCCCTGGATTATGCCCCTTCCTCCTTGAAGATTTTAGTTCTGGCCCACTGGTGTTCAATATCTTAATTCCTGTGATTTCAGTCTTTATGTAGATTATCTTTCTAACATTTGGGTATCTCAGATTCTTGGCATCCTCTCTGCCAAAGATTCTGTCCTCTACTCTATCTTAGTCACTCCCATGGTTATTTCTTAAGACAGGTGATATGTCATCATGTGATTATCTGTAAATACTGTTTTAAGCCATTGTTTGGGGATTAAGATTATGAGGGAGGTTTCTTATAATTCTTGTTATAAGAAGTTAGGGGTTCACGTAGTATTTAAAGGCAGGAGCCAAGGGTATTAAATGTCTAATGATGTGGGCAGTGCTCATACAATGAAGTATTGTTCCACTCAAAATACCAATGATACCTGCACTGTCATCAGCAACTACCACAACTCTTCCACAATTCAGTTCAAATATCTTACTCTGCTATCATCACCTATATTTCTAGCTTACTTCCTCTATTTGGCACTCCGTCTCCAGTAATTCTTTGATACTCACAATCTATTGACCCTATCCTTTCCTCCTGTACATCTTTCCCTCTTAACATATTTTGGATTTCATGATCGACTGTTATGATCACTTCCTTGCATATACCCTCAATCCCTGGTCTTTAATCTCCTTTACCTTACTGGCTAGGCAAACCCCAATTCTAGTTAAAATCAATTTTCTGTTTTCTCTGTGACTGGGCAACTGAATGTTCCTGGAAAAAAGACACAACCATTCTGATTGCTTTTACTTCAAATTCATGACTACCAACTTCAAGAGAGCCCTTACTGCTGCCTGGCAATTCATCTTCATTTATTCTCCTATTCTTCTCATGACTATTTTATACCTTTGCCTCTCTCTTGAAGCTTCCAACACTTCTTCCTGTTCTCACTCTCAAATGCTAACCTTATTTCCTAAAAAAAAAAAAAAAAAAAATAAGCAGCAATCAGATGACAACTTTCATAAGCTCTCACCTCAATTATCTACTTACTTCTATCTATGCCCCAAAATTCTGCCTTCCCTCCTATTTTTCTCTTTTTTTGAGGCAAAGTCTCACTTTGTCACCCCCAGTAGAGTGCTGTGGCGTCACAGCTCACAGCAACCTCAAACTCTTGGGTTCAAGTAATTTTCTTGCTTCAGCCTCCCAAGTAGCTAGGACTATAGGTGCCTGCTGCAATGCCCAGCTATTTTTAGAGAGGAGGTCTCACTCTGGCTCAGGCTGGTCTTTAATTCGTGAGCTGAGGTGATCCACTCACCTTGACTTCTTACCAGAGAGCTAGGATCACAGGTGTAAACCATCATCCTAACTTGTTCCCTCTTGTTTCTTGTTTCTTTTTTTTTTGTTGTTGAGACAGAACCTCAAGCTGCCTTAGGTAGAGTGCTATAACATCACTGCTCACAGCAACCTCCAACTCCTGGGCTTAAGCGATTCTCCTGCCTCAGCCTCCCAAGTAGCTGGGACTACAGGTGCACGCCACAACACTCGGCTATTTTTTGGTTGTAGTTTTTGTTGTTTGTCAGGCCTGGGCTGGATTTCAACCTGCCAGCTCTGGTGTATGTGACTGGCACCTTAGCCACTTGAGCTACAGGCACCAAGCCACCCTCCTGTTTCAATAGATGAACTAAGGTAACCCCTCTAGATGTGCTCTAGACCTTATGCCTTTTTAAAGGATACTGCTTCAAAAATTCCTTCGAACATTATTATTTTGTGACCATTCCTCATTTATATCATTCTTACCAGCATCTGTGATATAAATTCTACCATCAAAAAAAAAAAAAAAAAAAAGCCCCTCCTTGGTCTTCTATGCCAGACCATGAATAATTTAAGTATTTGAAAAGAAAGTTTAAGATTAAGGCTATCACTCTTATAAGATTCTAGGACTCATTAAAAAGCTACTATAATTAACAGAGTGTAACAGAATAGAGAATCCAGACAGGGACTCCTGAATATATGAGAAGAGGGCACTGCAGATTGGAGAGAAAAGGAAGTACTATTCAATACACAGTGCTGAAAATGTTAGCCATAAAAAGAAAAGTCTGATGTAGTTCACTACAATAAAATCAAGAAGGTCTGTTCATTAAAAGTATCAGAAAGAATTTGAATGGACAAGTCATAAACTTGGAGAAGATACTTACAAGGCTCATGACCATGAATGTTAGTTAGAAATCATAACATATAAAGAAGCCCTATAAATTAGTAAGGCAAAAAAATGGAGTAGGAAAATAAGCAAAAACTAAAAACAAGCACTGCACATGGGTGGAAATACAGATGGTCAATAAATATGAAAAGCTCAACATTATCATTTACTGTAAATTAATACTAAAGTAGATCATTTTACATATATCGGCAAAAATTAAAAAGCCTAACTATGCCAAGTTAATCACAGGGAATTCTTATATACTACTGGTGGGAGTATAAATTGGTCCAACTACATTGAAAAATAATTTTGCATTATCCTGTAAAGTTAAAAACCATAAAGTTATGACTAAGTATTTTCAGTTCTAGTTATATACCCTAAAGAAACTCTTGTACATGTGTTCTAGGATACAAGTAGGCAACACAGTTCAAAACTGCAAAAATCTGGACACAACTCAAGTGCTCATCAATAAGGAAACTGGATAAAATAAGTTGTAGTATACTCACAAAACTGAGTATTACACAGAAGTGAAGAAGAAGAAGGAATAACACATTGACTGCCACACCAGAATAGAGGTATTTTCCTTGGAGCCACTGTGTTTTATTAGGTCAAGAAACATGGAGTGACAAACTACTATTACCTATAGTTACATGAAGGAATCCTGGAAACATAGCAGTGAGTAAATGTCATCATTTTTTAAAAAGTTCAAAATTAAACAATATATTAAGTATATACCTATATGTTAGATATGGGCTACGATTTTTAAAATGGAAGAAAATAATAAATACAAGTTAGTGCTCATCTCTGGGTAGGAAGAAGATGGGATTAGGAACGAACATGTGAATAGACACAAGTTCATCTTATGTTCTAGTTTTTGGGTTGACTGGGGGGGCCACTGGTATCCATTACAATTCAAGGTTTCACAACTTTATATTATACTCTTTTGTATAAAATAAAACTATTATTAAAAACAGGTTAAAAATAAAAGGATTTTAGGCTCTTGCCTCCCACTCTGGCTCTTAATAGCAGTGTGACCCTGGGCCAATTCCTTTAGCCTCAGTTGCTCCCACTAAAAAATGGAAACAATACCTACACCTACTCCTCAGGGTTTGTGTGAAGATTAAATGAGATACACACACAGCATTTAGAACATTATGTGGCACACAGGCTGCTGGGGCTACCTAGTAGCAATTACTATTTTATAAGGTACTTTCAAGATATTCAAGTAGAAATGGCTTTATCAGCAGTTAGAAAACTGAATCTATAATGCATGAGATAGAGAGTAGAAAGTCATCAGTAATAAACAATAGTGGAAACTTTGTGAGTAGATATGATGGACACAGAAGTTTTCACAGTAGAAATGTGCCAAGTCAAACTGAAGAAAACCTCTAGAAAGAGACTGAGAAGGCATAGGTAAAGGAAGTAGAAGAGACTAGTGACTTAGAGGAAAAGTCAGAAAATGTCCAATGGTATTAAATGTTGCGTAAGTAAAGACAAAGATCAAAGGAGACACTTAGATTTGGCAATGAGAAGATCATGAGGGATCTTAATAAAAGCAATTTCAATTGACTGGTCAAAGAAGAAACAAAAGTACAGTGGTTTAAGTCATGACGCGGAGGTATGGAAATAAGAGATAGGGATAAAAGATAATTCCTTTAAAGACATTTAAAGATAAAGAGAATGGTGAGAAGGGTAGAATATATGATTTATAAGGAAGGTATCTTCAAGATTAAGAGACATCTTACAGGCAGAGAGGAAGGAACCAGAAGAAGACACTGGTATAGGAAAGAAAGGGGACGAGTGATTGGGTATGCCTTGGAGAAAGGAGGAGATGATATTCTGGACCTTGTCAAGGTGTACGTTAGTGCTTCTCAAACTTTATTGTACATATGAATTAACTGGAGATATAGTTTGAATGCAGATTCTGATTCAGAATCTGTGCTCTGGGGTGGCCCTGACATCCTGCATTTCTAACAAGCTCCCAGGAGATATTGATGCTACCTGACCACTGACCACACTGTGAGGAGTAAGGGCGTAGAACAACTCTTTTTCCGTCACAATTAGTCAAGGGAAGAGAAATTGTGGGAGTTTTCCTATTTGCATATGAAGCCACCTAGGAAATAAAGTGAGCCAAGTATTCAAGCCCTCAAATGACTGGTTGCAAGTACATATCCCTGGGAAGGCTGTAGGCAAAGATGACGAAAGAGGATTACTTACTAGAAGAGGAGGATGAACAGAGGACAGAGTAAAGCTGAGTTGGGTGAGAAGAATAACAATTATTAGTAGAATCATAATAGTTTGGGAATAATTATAGATAATTGGGATGAAGGAGGAAGGAGTTGAGAAATAAACAAGACTGACATGAACAGGCAAAAACACAGCTGAAATAAGATAATAATACATTTCATGGGTCATTATTTTGAAATGATTTGACACTGTCCCACTAGTTTTCATGAAGAAAAAGCTCATGGAAAATGCCTAGGGGCAAAATTTGCCTTAGCTGACACTTTTACAAAGGTATACTCACCTGTGACTTTGAAGTTAACAGAGGTTCACAAAATTTAAGAGTCAAACTGGACATATTTATCCCTATAGGTAATATAAATATCAATATGCAAATATTGCTTGAATATTTAAATGTTTAAAGTCCCCATGGGTACATTAACTATTGAGAAAACAGCAGTTATATATTCTACTTTGAATATACCACTGATTCTATGATAAAAGAAATATAACTGTCAAATTTTGAGGTGGAAATTATGAAAAATTTCATAATTTCAGTATTTCACAGTGTACTTTAAAAAGACTCCAAAATTAGTTTAAAAAAGAATAAACCTGTTCACAGAGTTCCAAATGGACAGAAAAGTATAATTCCCATTTAGCTCTCTTTTGTTCTCCGACTCTCATCCACTCACTTGTTAAGGAGTGGTGCGTGGATGTGTATAATTGGCAGAGATTACTCTTACACCTTTACTAACACCGTCTTTACTAATGTTTATTAATGCTGAGATATGGACACTAAATCTGAAGCAAAATGTCCTCTAAGTTAATAGATGGCAGGAAAAAAATGACATACACATCCTTACCCCTTCACTGGTTTTCTGCAAGTCTGAAGTTATGTTTCTTGTGTCATTACCAGCATCTCCACCCTCAGAGCTGCTTTTGTTTTCTTCTTCTTTGCAGTCTTTGTCATCTTCATCGCCTGGAGATTTCCGGGACTGTTTAGAGGATTTCTAAATGTTTAGATAAGTTAAATATTATAGTCAAAAGCAGAAATCCAAATGCACAAGTAAGAGATGCTGAAGCAACTGACTTGTACCTAGTCTCTGTGGGCTGACAGGCTATAAAGATGCAACACACAGTGTGTCAAACTGAGCTGGGTGACACTGGACAAGCCATTTCACCTGTTTAACCAGATGGAAAGAAAACAGAAGTGGACCAAATTACCTCTTAGTTCTTTCCAGCAATGTGGTATTAAAAGCAGAAAATGGAGATTCAAGTAGTACCCAGAATGCTGTCAATGAACAAATACAGCCAGATGAATGCCAGCTTAAGAAACCTATGAGACTAGAGGACACCCCCAAGGTTATCTTGTTCTTCCTTATCATTTTACAAATGAAGGTTCAGAGAAATGAGGTGAATTGTCCAAGATAGATAATAGACTCATGTTGGAACACTTTTGTTGAAGCTGTATTGCTAATGGTGTACACAGAATCATCTTGACAAAACTTTAGTATCACTGTGTGATATAAAATATTTTAACTTTTAAAATTATGAACAGCTATTTAAGAATCCAAGGCTATACTGATGAACTAGTCCTTTTTCTGATTTTCTCATATGGGAAATCAAGATGAACTCTAAAGATAAAAATACAATTATAATTTGCAGCAAGAATTGGTTAGTAGAGTAGCATTAAAATGATAAAAAGTTAGCTCCACTTGTAAACCTTTAAGGAAGTAAAATGTAGAATTTTTCTACATTTCCTGTCATTTCTTTTAGAAATGTTAAGAAAGTTCAAGCACACTGTAAATAAGAGGCAAGGCAGGGTGGTGCCTGTGGCTCAAAAGAGTAGGGTGGGGCCCTATATACTGGAGGTGGTGGGTTCAAACCTGGCCCTGGCCAAAAACTACAAAAAAAAAAAAAAAAAGAGGTAAGGGAAAACTGATTCAGCCAAACTTTTGGCCTTCCAGAAATAATTTGCAAACTAAAGTATCTTCAGACAATCAGTTTTTAAAAATGTGCCTTCCAAAGAGACAACATCTTCTAGCTATGTGATAGAATATATAGTTAAATTATTTCTATTCAACATAACAAAAACTATTATACCAACAAGTCCAAAATGTCAGTTCAAAATGTAACGATTTTAACTTTTTACATGAAAGCAAAACAGGGGTTTAGAGTTAAAGAGTTAAAATTAGAGTTAAAGTTAAAATTAAGAATAATAAGAGTAAAAGTGAAATACTTTGTATTCCTAATAAGTCTAATAAATATAGTCTGATTATCAAAATAATGAAATACTTTGTATTCCTAATAAATATAGTCTAATTATCAAAATGCAGTAATTGTTTTATGCAGTAAATCTCAAATAACCATCCTTGATCTGCAGTTCCTATGGATAAGAATATACAATTCCCTAAAATTTATAATGGGACCCACAGGTTGAGAACCGCTGTACTACATGAAAGTTCAGCAGGCAATCATAAACTAAAAAAATCAATTCAAGTGGGTGTTTAAATGGAAGTCCAAAATGCTAAAGGAAATTCAGCTTAAAAAACTGCAATGGGAATACAGTCAAAGAAGGACCTAATTATTTTGTTGTCATTTGCAAACTTTATCCCTATCCATGGCAATTACATTTTCCTTTAGGTATATCAGAAAGAATGGTTCATTCACACAATTTTACTTACATGCCAGTTAGGTAGATTTTACAGACTGCCAAAATAAGCTGCTGATAGTCTGGTAAACTATTAGTATTTGTTTTTAAGTATGTCTAGCCACTAAAATACCAGAATCTAAATGGAAGTAATTTATACAGCTATTCAATCATGCAACAGACCAATTATAGTGGAATCTGTACCAAGCTTTGGTCTTCAAGTATCCATTTATCTTGCTTTCAGTTTCTAAAAGGTGAAGAATTTTCATAATCTCATAGTTTTTTGAATTGCATTTTTAAAGTATCCAAACTTCCAACTGTAAATCTTGTTACTTCTCTGCTTATTTGTTTTCAAATTGAATACTTTATTAATATGGTGGTCATCTTTGTAACATGCGTACACGTGTGCGTACGCATGCACATCCCCCCACACATGCTCAGAATGATCTGCCTGAGGAAACATTAAATATGCCAAAAGAGAAAATGAAAAATAATAAAAATTCCTATAGGTTTTCATAATTGTAGGCAATTTACGTCCACATCATTTACAAAGCTATTGCCAATCGTCCAAATAAGCAAAGTTTGAAGGGGGGGTGAAATCTCAGGAAAAATTCAACAGTGGCATAGCAGAGCTCTCAATCAGAGAAAGCTGACATAATGTGGAATTTACAGTGTATTTTTTCTTTGCAAAATATGTGGAGAAATTTATCACTGGGCAGAAAATAAGAGAAGGTGGTTTAAAACCTTCAATTATTGTTACATTTTGGAATAAAATTCAAATTCCATAACATGGCCTATCAGTCTGCATTATTTGTTGCCCTTTGCCTGCCTCTCCCCTGAATCATGATCTTCTAGCCACACCTTCAATTCTGGCATGGGGCTTTGCTGTCACACATGGCATCTGCTCCCAAACCTTTAGGTCTCAGCATAAACTTAACCTTTTTAGAAAGGCCTGGCCACCTAGCCAATTTAGATTTAGGCCAATCTAAAATAGGTCCAGCCCCCCTACTCTCTCAATCCCTGCTCACATTCATTTCCTTCATAGCCCTCTCACAATTCATGTTTATTTATTATTTACTTGATTACTGTGTGCTATCTCCATCCCCTACTGCACTGTAATTTACATTGGGGCACAAATGGAGTAGATTTTGCATATCACTGTATATGTATGTCTAGTGTCTGGCAAAGACTAAATGATTAGGCAACACAAGAATCAAATGAAGAGTCAAAGCACATTTTTTGAAGCAGAATAATAAGAATCTATCTTTACACAGTCATGTGGCACATAACGACATTTTGGTCAGTGATGGACTGCATATGTAACGATGATTGCACCACAGAGCCTAGGTGTATAGTAGGCTATACCATCTAGGTTTGTTTAAGTATACTCTATGATGTCCGTCCAATAATGAAAGTGCCTAATGATTCACGTGTTTCTCCAAACGTATTCCTGTCATTAAGTGACATGTGACTATATTTACAGATATAGTATATAGACACACAATTGTATGTATATCTTATATTTCTAAATTCTTCAGAGCTCAACTAGAGGTTATTATAGATGACAGCTACTCACACATTCTTAACAAAGAACAGCTTTCCTCTGACAAAGGTGGTATTATCTTCAGGGCCAAATCAACTCTAAAAAGTCAATAGCCAGATTCCCCAAATATTAAAGGCAGAGGCTCTACAGAGTGTATTTCTTTTCTTCTCTCTTTCTTTTTTTTTTTTGAGACAGAGTCTCACTCTGCTATCCTGAGAGAGTGCCATAGTATCATAGCTCACAGCAACTTCAAACTCTCTTGGGCAATCCTTTTGCCTCAGCCTCCTGAGTAGGTGAGATTATAGGCGTGCACCACTACGCCCTGCTAGTTTTTTCTTTCTTTTTATTTTTAGTAGAAATGGAGTCTTGCTCTTGCTCAGGCTCATCTCCAAGTCCTGAGTTCAAGTAATCTACCTGCCTTGGCTTCCCAGAGTGCTAAGATTATAGGAAGAGCCCACTGTGCCCCTAGTCAGAATCTAGTACATTTCTATGTGCCCAGTAAACAAACTAAAACTAACCTAAAAACATTTTTAAGGAATATGCATGTAATATTAATATCAATGGGAAGTTTCTCAGTAACCTTTGAAGTGTATGACTTTTTCCGTTTTGAGCCAGCTTTCTCATTCTTTCTTTTGCCTTTTCCATCTTCTTCTACTCTATCACCTTCTTCCTCACTGCTTGCATCTGCAGTATTTCCACCTTCTCCCTCTGTTTCTGAAGAGCTCTGTTGCTGAATTGCCT
>CAUYQV010051306.1:0-13057 GCA_963574575.1 Galagoides demidoff | reverse complement strand
GTTTTAAAACTATAACTGAGAAAATGACATGAAGGCTGTGTTGATCAGTTTGATGGAAGTATTTCAGACTGCATGTGAAAACCCCACACTGTACCCCAGAAGTGTATTAATGTACATAGTTATCATTCAATAAAAAAATTTAAAAAAAAAAAAAAAAAAAGAAGTCTGGCTAGGCCTGATGGCTCATACCTCTCATCTTAGCGCTTTGGGAGCCAGAGTTGGGAAGATCACTTGAGGCCAGGAGTTTAGATGAGTATAATCAAGACCACATGTCTACAAAGAAATGGAAAACATTATCTGGGCATGGTGGCCCCCACAGTCTCAGCTACTGGGGAAGCTGAGGCAGGAAGATCACTTGAGCCCAGGAGTTTGAGGTTGCAGTGGGCTATGATTATGCCATGGCCCTCCATCCCTGGCAACAGAGCAAGACCCTGTCTCATTCATAAATAAATAAATAAATAAATAAATAAATAAATAAATGTAATAAATTCTTTCTTACAAGATTAAGTGAATTAAAAACCAATTTCCGTAAAGCTAGCAAAGCCATCAAGGAAGCCATGAAGGGAGAACTCTTTAAAAACACACAAATCACCCCATATAAGTGCAAGACCAACATCTGTGATTGCTTTGCATGTTAAAATACACCTCTAAGACTTCACTCCAGCTTTGTTACAGTCCAGTGATTATGATACTCATAGAATAGAAGAAAAAAGCAATGCAATCACGGTTTAGTTGGGAGACACCTGACACAGTGCTATAATTGAACACATCCAAATAGTTCAGACGAAAAATAGCTAATTAATAGCCAAAAATCATCCATGATTCTATGCCACTATGACAGAAGTACAAAAAAATTATAAAAAATAAAAGATACAGCATGGAAACCACTAAAATCAGAAGAACTGAGTGATGACAAATCGTATTTACTTAACCAAAATCGATTCTGGAGCAGAGTTTAATTTTCACAAAGAGATGACCATGGCTTGTCTTTTAAACTTGGTATAATTGAATCTATACATTATATGTATTAAAACTTCAGTTCAGAAAACCAGTTTAGAGGACTTTAACTTCTTCAATGCTACAGATATAAGAAAGAAAATTTCAGAATGATTTTTAAAAATTTTTAATAGCTTTATTAACATTAGCAGTTTTATTCCCACAGCGTACAATTTACCAATTTAAATTTTACAGTTCAGTATTTTTTAGTATATTTACAGAGTTGTGGATTCATCACACATCACCTTCAAAAGAAAAAGCCCATACCCTTTAGCTATCACTCTCAATTTGCCCGTCTTTGTAGATGTGCCTATTCTAGATATTTAAAGGAAATGGAATTAGACAATATTTGGTCCTTTGTGAATGCCTTCTTTTATTTAGCATAATATTTTCTAGGTTCATCAGTGGTTTTTCATTTCTTTCTTTTTATTATTTTGGGTTAATATGAGAATATATACTACTAGGTTACATTATGTATGTTTGTAAGGTAAACTCCAAAGTCTGAGACGTACTTGGGTCCTTCACCCAGATAGTCTGCCATGTACTCCTACACTGTATGTGATAGGTGGAAACTTATTGAACCCCCTCCCCTCCATTAAATTTAATTATCTTTTTTTGTCGTGTGGGCCTGTAGCTGTTGATCTACTAGTTTCAGATTATTAGTGACCACATGGATTGCTTGCTTTTCCATTTTTGAGATACTTAACTTATTAAAATGCTCTCTAAATACATCCAGGTAAATACAAAAGATGCAAAGCCTCCATCTTTTTAATGGTTGAATAGTATTCTGATATATATGCATATAGATCATATATATATCATGATACATATGATATACCCATTTATGTGGGTGTAGCATATGTATCATATATATCATATGCATATATATATGCATATAGATCATATATATATCATGATACATATGATATATATATATATGATTATATATATATATTTATACTTTATTGATCCATTCAAAGGTTTGTGGTCACTTAGTTTGATACCTTATTGATTCATATCTCATCCATGCCTGTTTGTTAAGTTTTCTTATCAGAAAAGGGTACTGAATTTTGTGGAATGCTTTTTCTACATATATTGAGATGATCACATGGACTTTGTTTTTGCTTCTATTTAGGTGGTGAACTATGTTTATGGACTGCATATGTCGAACCAACCTTGCATCACTGGGAAGAATGATATTTTAATCTTTGGAGAAAACTGCATATCAGAGCACCAGGGTAATAAATATTGTATCTACCATTTCTGGAAAAATATGTGGTCTATGAATTTACTTACGAAGATTAGGAGAGTTTAGCATTATCAAAATTTATGCACTATTTAAGATTTGTTACTCTTGATTAAGTAATCAAGTCTCTAAAATGCAACTGCCCCCAAAGGATAAAATGCATGATAGTCATTAAAAATTCATGTAAATTTCTTTAATTAAATGTTTTCCTTAATGCCAAGTGAGTTTCCATCAAACTGAGAAGATTAAATCTAACTGAGAAAGAGGAAAGGATATGCCAAAGTAGATAGCCACACTGGGGAAATGTTATGATACTGAAAACTAACTGGGCACATTGGAATGGTAGAAGAATAAATACATTCCTCAAATTATTTTATGTGGGTGTATGTCTGACTTTTTCTAGTCCTTTATTCTATCAGTGGTGACTTTCAGCTCCCTTTGTCAAATTATCACTAGACTGAAAATAAAGCAAAGATTATTAGTATATGTCATACAAGGCCAAAATGTAGCAGAATAGGTATAGATCAGAGAGGCTATAGACCAAGATACACAAATAGAAACCTCCAATTATCACACCTGTGCATGAACACCAAATTCAATAACTATCTATACAAGAAAGCACCTTTTGAAGAACCAAAATGAAGTGAGCAATCATAGTACCTGGTTTTAACATTATATCAAGTAAAGAAGCACTTAAGAGGATAGAAAAGATAGTCTTGCATTGCCTGAACGACCCTTCCCATAGTCCCCAGCAGTGCTATGCCAGCACTGAGTGGAAAGAGGACTATATCCCAGGGGAGGAAGAATGAAGTAATAGTGGGACCCTCCATTGGAATTTAGGCCCACCCTATCCCAGAGGAAGGTAACACAGGGCAGGGTTATGCTGGCACCCACAGAGGAAGCATTTGGACCAGCCCAGTCAGAGGAAAATCATCTTTCCCCAAATCTGAGCTTCCTCTAGACACACTACCAACTGATAAAAAAGAGCCTAGGACCTAGAATGAATTCATAAGGCAATCAGAGCACAGAGGCTGCAGTCCTTGGGCAATTCCTGCAATGGTGTTGGCTTAGAGTCAGTGAACTTGAGGTACATACATTAATAGCCATGGCCAAGCCAGTGCCTATGTCTCTCCCCACCTCCCCACCACACACACACACAAATACTCTAGGAAGTGCAGGCTATGGATTCTTCTACTTAAGGAAAGGAAAGAGTACAGAGGACATTGTTTTGCACAGGGATACTAGCTCAGCTCCAGTAAAATAACGTGTCAAGCATACTTCTTAGGTCCAGAGCCCAGGCCTTAGCTACTGTGTGGCATTTCTAGACCCACTCCAACCTAGAAGGAAACTCACTGCCCTGAAAGAAAGACCCAGTCCTGGCAGAATATACCAGGTGATTGAAGAGCTTTGAACTAACATCAGAGTCAAGCAGCAGTCACCCTGAATTTCAGTGAGACCAGACTGACTTCAGGTGTGACCTGGTGCAGTCCTAACTGCAGTGGCCAAAAGACACTTTCCATCTCTCTCCTCCACAAACTTTGGCAATGCAGCATGGAGAGTGAGAGAAGAGAGTGAGAAACTGTGCCTGGTAATCCAGGGACTTCTTCCATATCTTACTCAAGTCCCATGGTGGTACTACCATGAAATTGCAAGAAGTTGAAACATTACTGAGCTTAGGGAACTCCCAGGGCTGATACAGCTATAGGGACCAAGGACTTAGATCACAACACTCAATTCCTTTTAAATATCCAGAAAGCCTTCTTAAGAACAGCAAGTTTAAATAAGCTCAGACTGAAAAGATTAAAATAAATACCCAACTCTTTAATGCTCAGGTATCAACAAACATCAGGAACATCCAAGAACACGACCTGATAAATAAAGTATCAGTGGTCAATCCCAGAGTGATGGAGATATGTGACCTTTCAGACAAAGAATTCAAATCAGCATACTAAAGAAGCTCAATGAACTTCAAGACTTGCAGAGAAGAAATTTAGAAGCCTACCAGAGAAATTTAACAAAAGATTGAAATAATAACAATAATAATAAAATCAAACATAAATTCTGGAGCTGAAAAATATAACTGACAAACTGAGAAATGCATCAGAGTTTACCAAGAGCAGCATTGATCAAGCAGAAGAAAGAGTGAGCTTGAATATAGGATGTTTAAAATATATAAATAAGAGGAAAAAAGAAAAAAGATAGAAAAGAAACAAGCAAACCTGTGAGATCTAGGAAATAGCCTCAAAACAGAAAATCTAAAAATTTTTGGCCTTAAAGAGGAGGTTTAGAGAAAGACTGGGGTAGAAAATTTATTCAAAGAATAATACCAGAATTTTCCAAACCTTGAAAAAGATATCAACATTTAGATGAAAGATGGTCATAGAACACCAAGCAGATTTAACCTAAATAAGAATAGCTCAAGCATCTAATAGTCAAGCCCTCAAAGATCACTGATAAAGAAAAGGTCCTAAGGGAAGAAAGAAAAAATAAAAAAAATAACATATAAAGCAACTCCATTATATCTGGCAGCAGACTTTTCAGTGAAAACTTTAGAGGCCAGGATAGAACAGCATGACACATTCAAAGTGTGAAGAAAGTAAACCTTAACCCTTGAATATTATTTCTTGAAAAAAATATCCTTCAAACATGAAGAATAAATGAAGGTTTTCCTAGGCAAACTAGCTGAGGGATTTCATCAACACAAGACCTGCCCTACCAGTAATGCTATAAGTTCTTCAATATGAAAGAAAAGGATGTTAATGAACAAAAAGAAATCATCTGAACGTATGCAACTCACTGGTAACAGTAAAGACACAAATACAGAGTGATGGACCTTTCAGAAGTCATCTGAAGGTATGCAACTCACTGGTAACTGCTGTAATTGCATTGTGTAAAACAATTATGTCTTAAGTAAGACAACTAAAAGGCAAACCTATCAAAAATAACTACAACAACTTTTTGAGAGATATATTAGTATAAAAGGATATAGACAGAAAACAACAAAAAGTTAAAAAGTAGGGAAGGGGATAAAGTGTAGAATTTGTGTTAGATTTCTTTTTCTTTATTTATTCATTTTGTTTGTAAACAGATTTTTCATATTTTTAAAATAACTGGTTATAAAATGCTTTTTTTCAAGCCTCCTGATAACCTCAAATCAAAAAACTTATAACAGTGACAGAAAAATAAAATGCAAGAAATTTAAATACACTACATACACAATACAATCAATAATTAATGAACTTCCTCCCCAAAAGAAAGCATCAAGCCCAGATGAGTTCACTGATGAACTGTAGCAAATTCTAAAGAAAGAGGTAAATACCAATCAGTAAAAATGCTTTATTATTCATTAATGATTCTAAAGTTAACTCAATAACAAAATAAGATAAAGATAATAAAAGAATGAAAATTAAAGACCAATGATTTCTTATACATAAAAGTAAAAATTCTCAAAAAATTAACAAATCAAATCTAATATTGTATAAAAGGAATTATTAACCATGATCAAGTAAGATTTATCTCAACTATGCAAGACTGGTCTGACATTCAAAAAAAAAAAACAATCAAGGTGATCCATCCCATCAACATGCTATTGGAGAAAAACCACATAATCATACCAATATTAGCAGAAAAAGAATTTAACAAATTCCAACACCCATTCATTATTCAAAAAATAAATGAATAAAACTCTCAGAAAACTGAGGATAAGGGCAAATACTACTTCAATGTGTGAAAAACAACTCAGCTAATAATTTTTAATGATAAGAAACATGATTTTTTTTTTTTTTGCCTAAGACTAGGAAAAAAATCAAGGATATCATCTCTCCCTGCTACTATTATTCATTATTGCACAAAAACTCCTAGCTAGTCCAGTATGATAAGGAAAAAAATTAAAATTATGCAGATTAGAAAGGAAATAAAAAAGTCTTCATTTGCAGATGACATTGTTATCTAGGTAGAAAAACCAAAAGAATTAATGAAACAACCAATGGAAGTAATAAGTGAGTACGGCTGGGTCAAATGATACAAGGCCAATATGTAAAAGTCAATTGCTTTCTTATATACCAGTAATGAACAACTGAAATTTTGCATTTAAAAACCAACAATAGGACCAACAAAGTAAAATACTCAGTATATCTCTCAAAAGCATGTTCTAATACTTGCTTGCAGAAGACAAAAAAAACTCTGATGAAAAAGTTACAGACCTAAATAAATGAAGAGATGCCTCACATGTGTGTTTATGTACCTAAGATTTCAGTTCTCAAATTTATCTCCAGATTCCTCAATACAATCTCAATCAAAATTCTTTTTTCTTTTCTTTTTTTTTTTTTGTTGTAGAGACAGAGTGTCACTTTATCACCCTGGTAGAGTGCCATGGCATCACACAGCTCACAGCAACCTCCAACTCCTGGGCTTAGGTGATTTTCTTGCCTCAGCCTCCCAAGTAGCTGGGACTACCAGTGCCCACCACAATACCCAGTTATTTTTTTGTTGCAGTTTGGCTGGGGCTGGCTTCCCTCAGTATATGGGGCTGGCACCCTACCCACTGAGCCACAGGCACCACCCTCAATCAAAATTTCATCAAGCTATATTGCAGCTATCAACACACTGAATCTACAGTTTGTATGGAAAGGCAAAGGCCTGGAATGGCAAATAGAACACTTCAGAAGAAAGGAATTTGAAGGATTTGTATTACCTACTATTTGAAGACTTATTATACTAGTATTTCAGACAATGTGGTATAGATCAAAGAAGAAATATGTAGATCAACAAAACAGAATAGAGATACCAATAAAAACCCACACAAATACAGGCAACTGATTTGACAAAGGCTATTAAATAAGATGGGCTTTCAAACAAAATTAGACATCTGTATGGAAAGTAGAAACTTAGGCATAGACGTGATACCTTATACAAAATTTACTCAAAATACATCAATACAGTGTGTATATATAAATATAAATATGAATATAAAATGTAAAACAATAAAGCTTTTAGAAAAAATCAGAGAAAATCTATATAACATTGATAATGAATTTTTAAATAAAATACCAAAAGCATGATCCATGAAAGAAAACATTAATAAGTTGGACTTAATCTAAAAATCTTGCTGAAAATCATTTATAAGAAAAAATAAAGGTAAGCCACAGATTGGGAGAAAATATTTGCAAAATACATATTTGTAAGCAGATTTTTATTAAACTATACAAAGAAAGCTTACAGCTCAAAAATAAGATAACTCAGTTAAAACTGAAGCAAAATATTAGAACAGACATATCACCAAAGAAGATATGAAGATGTAAAATAAGTACATAAAAAAACGTACAATGACAAACATCATTTGTCATTGGGAAAATGCAAATTGTACATACTATGACATACATTACATGCATATTAGAATGTCTGATATTCAAAAACCTGACAACAGCAATTGCTGGTGAAGATTCAGAGAAACAGAGATTCCCATTCACTGCTGGTGAGAATGAAAAACATTGCGGCCACAATTTGGCAGTGTTTTAACAAAACTAGACCTAGTCTTAGCATAATCACACTTCAAGGTATTTACACAAATAAGCTGAAAACTTACATCCAAACAAAAACATGAATGTTTACAGTAGCTTTACTCACAATCACCATAAAACAAGAAACAACCAAGATGTCCTTCAACAGATAAATGGATAAGTAAAAGGAAGTGTATTTATACAAGCAGAATATTATTCACTGATAAAAATGTATGAGCTATCAAGACAGATAAATCTTAATTGCATATTGCAAAGTGAAATAAGCAAGTCTAAAAAGAATACATTTTGTCTTACTGCATTTATATGCCACTTTGGAAAAAGTAAAATTATAGAGACAGTAAACAGATCAGTGGTTAACAAGAATTCAGGAGTGGGACGGTCTAGAGCAGGAGTCCTCAAACTTTTCAAACAGGGGGCCAGTTCACTGTCCCTCAGACCTTTGGAGGGCCAGACTGTGGGCCCTGGGACGAGTGGGCTACTAAGCAGGACAGGTAGTGGCGGCAAAAACCCCCGGCAAGCCGGATAAATGTCCGAGGCCGGCCCCATGTGGCCTGCGGGCCATAGTTTGAGGACGCCTGGTCTAGAGAGTAAAATGGATGAAATGGGGAATATTTTAGGCTAGTTAAACTATTTTATATGCTTCTTTAATGGTAAATATAAGCTATGCATTCATCAAAAGGATTTAAAATTTATAGCACAAAGAATAAACCTTGAACATAAAAATATTTTTAAAAATCATTAGAGAAGTAGAGGGCCTAGGATGAAATACAGATTGTGATCCCAAAATAATCTCACTATAGTAAAAATATCTAAAGCAATTTGACAGAATGGGGGGTGCTGATTTGAGTAACCTTGAAAATGAGTGCATTCTGTAAGACTAAATGTAAAAAGAACTGTAAGTGAGTGCTATACTTTAGTTGATAAAGTTATTTCACATGGGGGTAAGAGTTAATTCTCAAATTACTATACATTTGTACTGAAACTAAACAATTAAACAAATAGGCAATGCATTACAGGCGCCACTTTCTCGCTGTTGGTGTTAAATTTTACAGAAAAGCAAAGGGAGACTGACAGAAGGATCCATGTGGTAGTGCGTTAGAATTGAAGATGTCAGTATAGAATCACATTTAATTTAACACAGACACAGGTACATATCTGTACATATACAAAACATGTACAGATGTGTGTATATTGATTCGTTAGCACACAAAAATATAAATTTTTAGTCCATTGGCTGAGAGCACAGATGGAGCCTCAATGGCAATAAACACCTCGTATCCCAATATTTTCCTCTAATACTTTTCTCCAATAAAGTATCCGAGTCTCACTGGCAAAGGGCTAATTCTCAAGACTGCATGCAGCAGGTTATATACAAGATGAGCATGGCCTTTTTGAATCTCAATTCCCATATCTATAGCTCCATCTGGAGATTATTTTTGTCAGCAACAGGCTTTGGTGTTCTTGCTAATCCATCAGGCTGCCCAATTCCACAGTTAAGAACTCTGCCACCTGTCCTTCGTCTTGGCTTTTAAAGATGCACCAAGTAGGGTAGCATGGGGTGGGTAGTTAAATCCCCTCCCTTGCCTCAGAGCTATATCCTTTTAGATGATATTCCCACCCTTGGCGGTTTTCAAGGATGCTAAGCAGGAAATATATGCCACAAAAGAAGACTGAGAGGAATATGGTAGACAATGCAGCAAAGAGATCAGTTACTTGTAAATGTAGAATTATTGCCTCTCAGAGAAAGGAAGTTTCTGAAGACCTACAACTGCATCAGAGGACCATCCCTGAACCTGGAGAAACCAACAGCAACAAATCTGAAACCCATTATCCAAAAAATAATAAAAATGTGAGCAGAAGGCACTGGAACTAAAGCTAAGCAGACAAAAGCTGAAGAATCCACTGCTCTTTGATGGGTTATTATCTTAAGTTTTATTCCATAAAATAGGATGAAATACAAGCTTTGGATACTTTCTTCCCATTCTTTTGGGAAGTAGGAACTGAAGGGCCATCTCTTTCTATTTACTCTGCTCAGGTTTGCGTATACATACTACTCCCATATATCTGAAAATAATCATTTGTTCATACCACTCCACTGACTCCCAGGAACAATGGGAGAACTCATTAGGTTGCAGCTATGAATCGCATGGAGTATTTATAAGGGTAGTGTCACTTAGATGTAATTTACGGTGTTATTCTCATTGAATAATTCTTGGTATGACTCGAGTTCTGAATATTTTCACTTGTTCCACTTTATAGTTAATGATAAAATGTCATTCAGGCTGCAATTGAAAAAAGATTTAAAGCAGATGTTAAACTAAATAAACTATAGGACTTATTTTCTGATAGGGAAAAAAAGAACAATAAAAATAATTCAGGCATGGAACAAAAAATGATATAAATTTATAAAAGAAATAATTTTCGATAAAAATTGTAAAGCAGAAATATGTGTATTTTCACACATAGCTCAGAGATCACATAAATGCCAAAAGAAGTGACAGTTGCTGAAATAAATGTGTTTTTTATGAAAAGCAAAGTAGTAAAACAAGCAAAATAGATGCATAAAATGGGTAAATTTTCAGTGTATTAGTTATTGCTGCCTCAGGGCAGCTGTAAATTACAAACTTGTTTTTGAACTTTTTTTTAGCTTTCATGAATATATTCTAGGTCTGTTCTTCCTTGTGTAGCTCTTCTGATTTGACCCTTTCTTGATTTATAATCTTCCCTAAAGCTTATAAATCTAAGGTACCAGATATCTGGATGGAAAAGATTTGTGTTAAAAAATAAAATGTAATTGCTAATAATATAATAATTGTGGGAACATTATCACTAGCAAAAGAAAAGCCAAATTAAGTGCAAGATTTTATTTCATCTGCACTTATCTACACATTTATTTTAACAGACACAGAATCTATTCTTTTGCTTTTTTCTTTCAAAAATGGACAATGCTACATGTAATGACTATGAAAATTTTAAGTTACAAAAGTCTCAGTCCATCTGGCCATACCTTCTTCATAGGTCAAGGTGATTAACAGTGCAATAAAATTATTGGTGATGCGATTGAGAAACCACTATAGATTAAAATGCCTTATAGTATGACAATGAATCTTACAGCAAAAAGTCATTTTGTTGTGTATATTTGAAAGCCTAAACACTTGAACCTAGCATCTAGAGGTACAGAAAACAGAGAAAAGTACCTCTTAATGGAGTTACCCCAGAGGACTAAGCTCCCTAAAGTTCTTACCTAGCATCCATTCATGCAGTTGCAATTAGGAGTTGAAGCAAATATTGCAAAAGCTGTAAAAAATGTTAATCAATCTTTTAAACAGAAAATCAATACCTAAAAAGTTAAACTTTAACTAACTGCAAAAGTACAGACTTTAAAAGAATAGTAAGTTAAAGTTAACTCTACAATTAATGAATCATTCTTAACGATGCCAAACCTGGAAATGGACTCAAACCCAAACAAATGACAGAACAAGATGATCAAGAACAGAATCAGGAGTAATAAATACAGCCTCTTCAACTATACCAAGTAAGGAGGGTCACAGTTAACAGATACTGTGTGGTCACACACCTATGTTATTTATAATGTACTACACATTAAGCTGAGGAAAAGTGACAGTATATGTATAGGCTTTATTTCACATATAGGATTATCTTCCACCAATTACTGTTGTCTTCAATAAATTAAAAATATGTAGAATGCATTTGGCTGTGGTTAGAGAGAAAGTCATTTTGGTTTATAGGATGCCTAATCTATGTTACATAAATGGTGAAAGGCCAGTGATTTGCAATCATTGAATATAGAGCCTACTACCCTGTTTCCCCCAAAATAAGACACTGTCTTATATTTATTTTTTCTCAAGAAGACACACTAGGGCTTATTTTCAGGGGATGTCTTCCTCTCTGTGCTGAAATGTATGGTGTGGTTATGCAGATATGGCCTATGCATCACTAGGTCTTATTATCGGGGTAGGGCTTATATTTAACAAATGCATAGAAATCCTGCTAGGGCTTATTTTTTGGGTAGGTCTTATTTTCAGGAAAACAGTATAGCCTCAGTATAAAACAAATGTTTGTCAAGATGATAAATATAGAGAGCATACACATACAGTTACAAGACCAACCTCAAAATTATTTTTGACTAAAAAGTTGCATTTGCTATTATTTATTAAAACAGTGTTATGGTGAAATGTGACACTCAGAAAGGTAAATAAAACCAATTAGCTTAACAAACATTATAAAGCAAATGCTCTTATAACCCAGGTCAGAAAGAACCCTGCATATCAATATTTTTCTCTCCTTTAAATTTAATGTTCATTATAGCCACTTTTTCTTTATTCTTTAATCACCAAAGAGTATAACTATGTACACTATTGTATAGTTTTTCTTTTTTATTACTTGATAAAAATAGAATTGTATAGTACACATTCATCTTATCAGACTTCCTTTATTCAATATTAATTATTATAAGGTTATTAATGTTACTGGGTATAAGTCAGTAACTATTCTGCTCTGAGTAGTGTTTCATTACCTGAATACTGAATAATATTCTCCATTCCTTTTATTTATAATTTTTATTTTTTTTATTTTAATTTTTTTATTAAATCATAGTTGTGTACATTAATACTATCATGGGGTACAGTGTGTTGTTTCCATATACAATTTGAAATACTTTCATCCAATTGGCATGTCATGCTCATAGTTGTTGTGTTAAGACATTTATATTCCACATTTAGAACGATTCACATGTACCCTCATAAGATAAATCATAGGCATGATCCCAGCAATCACCCTCCCTCTCTCCTTCCCCCATATTCTTGTGCTAAAATTGGGTTATAGCTTTCCTATGATAGCTAAAAATTAGTTTCATAATAGGGTTGAGTAAATTGGATTTTTTTTTCCATTCTTGAGATACTTTGCTAAGAAGAATATTTTCCAGCTCCATCCATGCAAACATGAAGGACGTAAAGTCTCCATCTTTCTTTATGGCTGCATAGTATTCCATGGTGTAAATATGCCACAATTTATCAATCCATTCATAGGTTATGGGCACATGGGCTTCTTCCATGAAAAATTGACTTCCAACCCTTAACTCTGAGATTTAATTTGTCTTTTGACATGAGGTTTGTTTCCTGCAGACAGCATATAGATGGCTTGTGTTTTTTAGTTCAATCAGCCAATCTATACCTCTTCAGTGAGGAATTCAAGCCATTAACATTTCTTGAGATAATTGATAAGTGTGGTACCATTCTATTCATCTTATTTTGTGAAAGTCCATTGCTTAGTTTTG
>CAUYQV010051303.1:0-10286 GCA_963574575.1 Galagoides demidoff | reverse complement strand
AATGCTATAAATTTCCCTCTTAGGACTGCCTTTGCAATATCCCACAGGTTTAGATAATTTGTGTCTTCATTATCATTTTGTTACAAAACTTTGGTAATTTCCTTTTTAATCTTATGTTTGATCCAGCTATCATTCAGCATAGATTGACTTTATTTGAGTATGAAGATTCCTGTTGCTGTTGAGTTCAACTTTTATTCCATGGTGGTCCAAGAAGATACAAGGAATAATTTATATAGTTTTAAATTTGCTGAGGTTAGACTTGTGTCCTAGGATACAATCTATTTTGGAGGATGACCCATGGGCTGATGAGAAGAATGTATATTCAGTTATATTAGGATGAAATATTCTGTAGAGGTCTATAAAGTCCATTTGTTCTAGGGTCAGGTTTAAGTCTAATATTTCTTTGTTTAGTTTCTTCTTGGGGGATCTATCCAAACTGTCAAAGGGGTTTTAAAATCTCCAACTATTATAGTGCAGGAAGATATCAAGTTGTTTATATCTGTTAGGGTTTGCTTTATAAATTGAGGAGCATTCTGGTAGGGTGCATAAATGTTAATTATCAAAATCTCATCATGTTTGGGTTTCCCTTGACAAATACATAGTGAGCATCCTTATCTTTCTTTATCTTTGTTAGTTTTTTGTTTGTTTGTTTGTTTTTTTTTGTATCTACAATTAAAATTGCAACCCCTGCTTTTTTCTGGTTTCCTTTTGCCTGTATTATAGAAGTCCATCCCTTCACCCTGAGTCTATTTTTATCCTTTAAGGTACAATGAGATTCTTGTATGCAGCAGATATCTGGTCTGAGTTTATGTATCCCATCAGCCAGCCTGTGCCTCTTTAGAGGACAATTTAAACCATTCATATTGAGAGAATTGATAAGTCTGGTTGTGTTTTGGGTGTCATGATTTTCAGATGTCCAGTGGACATTTTTAATCCCTTCACCACTGTGAAGGTTAGGTTTTGTTCAAAAATTTCTGGGTGAGTTTCCTTTGGAGGTAGAATATTGCACTGGTCATTGTGGAGAATGGGTCTGAGAATATCCTGAAGAGCTGGTTTAGTTATGGCAAATTTCTTCAGCATGTCCATGTCATTAAGGTATTTGATTTCTTCATCACAAATAAAACTCAGTTTAGCTGGATACAGGGTCCTGGGCTGGAAGTTGTTTTGTTTTAGGAGATTGAAGATCGATGACCATCCTCTTCTGGCTTGAATGTTTCAGCTGAGAGATCTGCAGTCATTCTGATATTTCTCCCTTTGCAGGTGATCTTTTCTTATATCTGGCTGCTTGCAGAATTTTCTCCTTCATCTTAACTTTGGCAAAGTTAATCACAATGTGTCTAGGAGATGCTTTATTTGGATTGAGTTTTGCTGGGGTTCTGAAACTGTCTATTATCTGGTTCTGGATCTCTTGCAATGCTTGGGAAATTCTCCTCCAAAATCTCTTGGAGTAGAGCATCTGTACCTTTAGGGCCATCCTCTTTTCCTTCAGTAATTCCTATAAGATGAGTGTTTGGTTTTTTGTCCCACAACTCTCTAGGGGAGTGATCAATTTTTGCTCTCCATTTGTTTGCGTCTTTGAGTGTTTGGGAATGTTCAAAAGCTTTGTCTTTACTTTCAGAGATCCTTTCTTCTTCCTGGTCAGCTCTATTACTGAGGGATTCTACTGTATTTCAGAACTCCTCAACTACCTTTTTTGTTTCCTTAAGCTCTGTTATCTCTTTTCTCATTATGTCCATATCTTTGGTGACTTTGTCTTTGAATTCATTAATTTTTTGAGACAACTTTAGAACTACTCTTTAGAATTCAATTTCTATCTTGTCTTCCATTCTATTTATCTTATTTACAATCCATATTCTGAATTTGATGAATTGCAGCCATTTGTCTATGCATTGCATCTTCAGTCATATCTCCTTTGTCATTTCTTGGGGGGTTTGATCTACTCTGGTTATTCATGTTGCCAGAGTTCTTCTCTTGGGTCTGCACCATGTTTATCTTCCACCATTTGATTATTAGAACTGGTAGGGTGAGATTGAATTGGAGTTCTCATGTAGTAGGTAGTAGAGATAGCCCCTTACCAAAGGGCTAGATTTTGTAATTGTGGCTTATCTCCTACAACCTTACAAAGGCCCCTTTCAGAAATTTGGCAGGAGACTCTGAGGACCTACTTGGTGAGATAGCACAAGCTAGCTCTGTTTTGATATCAGCCAACCTCTACCCTATCCTATGAAGCACAGTATAGCTGTGATGCTCAGCCCCCACCCTTCAGATCTTTTCCAGTCCAGAACTTCAAAGGTCAACTTCAGAATGCCCGCAAGTGGACATCCCCAGATGCAAGTTCTAATTAAATTGTCTCAGGCAGTGCAAACCCTGCCCAAGAGAGGGATTTAAGGGTCTCCAACAGCACAATTGGAGCCAGGGATCCACGCCTCTGCCTGCCAGACTCAGTCCACACTGTTGTCCATTTCTGTGCTCACAGGCCCAGTTGGAGCCAGGGGCCCACCCCTGCTCATGGGTCTCAGTCCACACACAGAAAGCCTCTGCTTGCTAGACCAGTTAAAGTTAGGGGACCACGCCCCCGCCTGCCAGTCCCAGTCCACCACGTGGCAAACTTCTGTTTGCAGGCTCTGTTGGAATTGGCACAATGACCTGCCAGCAGGTCTCAGTCCTTGCCCAATAAGCCTGTGCTCACTGACCCTGCTAGAGACAGGGGACCATGCTTTTGTCCTCAGGCCTTGGTTCACACCCAGCAAGCCTCAGCTGGAGGGTTCTGTCGGAGTTAGGGGACCATGCCCTTGCCCTCAGGTCTCAGTCCACACCTGGCAAGCCTCTGCTTGCAGGCCCCACAGGGACTGGGTACCAGCCCTGCCTGCTGAACTTAGTCCACATGGGGCAACCACTCTCCCCCTATGGGGGCCATCAGAGCCATGGGTTCTGCACCCCATCCCACCATCCCACCAGACACAACCTAAACTGAGGGTCAACACCACCACTGGCCAGACATAGTCATAACCAGGGACTGCTCCTCCAGCTGCAAAGTGTCCCTTTCTTCCCCATTAGTCACAGATTCCGTCCTGATGGTTGGTGGTCTACACTATGCTCATATCTCTCAGGAAAAGACCAAACACTCTGTGCTGTGCAGGGGGCAGAACTTCAGACCACCATGCAAGGGGGAAGGGTGGATTGGGAGTTTGGACTTGTGGGGGAAAATATCTGTTCAATTTTATGCCTGGCGGGGTGGTGTCCAGGTTCATAAGTGGGAACTTCCTGGAGAAAGAAACCTGGAGTTTAGCAGCACTCTCCAGTGAGGTACACTGAGAGGTCTTTTGTTCCCTGCTCACTTGCAGATAGCCTGCAGCGGGCCTGCTTGGGGAAGGGGTTTCCTGTCCTCTAGTCCATAGGCTTTGTACCTGTAATTTGTTTTCTTGAATGGTCTTCCTTGGAGTTACAGCTTGCCAAACTTCTTTCTTGGCTCAACTCCCCACCTTTGGCTTCATAGAGTCCAATTCCATGCAGTTTTTCTCCCTCTGGTCGGGAGCCTCTGCTGATGGTTGCTACCAGTTGGCCATCTTCCCAGAATTCCCCCCCTCTTCATCCAAACTTCACTTTACATTTAATTATTCCAAGCCTCCTTCCTAGGTTCTTTGGTTAAATAACAAACAATGAGTATTAGCAGAATTAAGTCCATAAATAACTATGAATGTCAATGAATTTCTCTTGAATCAGATACGTAATAGGCTAGATCGTTTGCAAAAGGAAGTCCCCAGATGACACAGAGCAGGAGCCTAGGAAAACATTCTTCTAATTTGGGTATGGATAGTCAGGTTTACCTGGGGAGGTGGGGACCCTGGATCCACCCTCTTTTCCTTCTCTTTTCTTTCACCCCTTTGTTTCCCCAGCAGTTATACAACAAGCGTTTTATGAAACTACTTTGTAAAAAGGCCTAGGCTCAAATTCATTATCAACTTGACTTTCTTATGCTGGTCTATCCTCAGCTTGTCCATTTATACTTATATAAACTCTTGACTCCTATGTCCTGATAAGATTTTTTCTTCTCAGCTCGGTGCCTGTAGTACAGTGGTTATGGCACCAGTCACCTACATTGAGGCTGGGAGGTTCGAACCTGGCCCAGACCAGCTAAACAACTGCAACAAAAAAATAGCCAGGTGTTGTGGTGGGGGCTTGTAGTCCCAGTTACTTGGGAGGCTGAGGCAAGAGAATTGCTTAAGCCCAAGAGTTTGAGTTGCTGTGAGCTGTGACACCACGGCATTCTACCAAGGATGACATAGTGAGACTGTCTCCAAAAAAAAAAAAGGATTTTTTTTCTCTTCCTCATATTCCTATATTTAGAAGAGATATCTTCTTTGATTCTTCAGTTGTAGTTCTCAATCCATCTTATAGATTTATCACCTCCTTTCTCATATCTGCAGTCCTGCTATATAATGAGTGCTTTCTAATATCTGTTCATATTTGAACAAACATTAAGTTAGAAAGCTGGAATATTGTGAGTGTATTACTTCTACTCCAACAGACGTAGGCAGACACGTGAGACAAGTAAGGGCATTGTGAGACTCATGGGCTAGTCGTCTGATTTTGTGTGGTTTTGAGATTTTCTTCTTCCTTAGTAACCACATGTTATACCCATAAATGTCACATGTATTTCTAAAATTAGAAAGAAAGAACTTTATCAGTAGTTTTAGAAAATCACATGCCCATTTAAAAATCGTCCAAAGCTCAATTGCTGACAATATTCAATAAAGTATTTTATTGGTTATCATTTCTCTTAAGCTGAAGAATGAAATGGCTAAAAAAAAGTCTTTATAAAAATGTCAAGAATCATGGTGTTGTCTTGGTGCCTGTGGTTCAAACGGCTAAGGCGCCAGCCACATACACCTGAGCTGGCCGGTTTGAATCCAGCCTGGGCCCGCCAAACAACAATGATGGCTGCAACCAAAAAGTAGCCAGGCATTGTGGCAGGCGCCTGTAATCCCAGCTACTTGGGAGGTGGAGGCAGGAGTTGGAGGTTGCTGTGAGCTGTGATGCCACAGCACTCTACCCAGGGCAACAGCTTGAGGCTCTGTCTCAAAAAAATAAATAAATAAATACATAAAAAGAATCATGGTGTTGATGATAATACAATCTTTATATTGTGTTTATCTGCTAATTACCCTACCGGTGATTTAAATTTTTAATAGATACCATGTGGTTATTTTTTTTTTAGATGGAGTCTTACTTTGTTACCCTCGGTAGAGTGCTGTGGGGTCACAGCTCACAGCAACCTCAAACTCTTGGGCTTAAACAATCCTTTTGCCTCAGTCTCCCAAGTAGCTGGGACTATAGGTGCCTGCCACAATGCCCAGCTATTTTTTGTTGCAGTTGTCATTGCTGTTTAGCTGGCCCAGCCTGGGTTGAACCTGCCACCTTCGGTGTATGTGGCTGGCATCATAATCACTGTGCTTCGGGTGCTGAGCCAACGCCTGGCCATTTTTAGAGATGGGGGTCTTGCTCTGGCTCAGGCTAGTCTTGAACTTGTGAGCTCAGGCAATCCACCCTCCTCCACCTCCCAGAGTGCTAGGATTACAGGTGTAAGCCACCTAACCTGGCTAGATGCAGTGTTCTTTAATTTGGAAGGCCCTTCTTACCTTCTTATGTGAGAAAGTTGGTGAGTGGTAAAGGTTCTTTTCTTTCTTTCTTTCTTTCTCTCTCTCTCTCTCTCTCTCTCTCTTTTCTTTTTTTGCAGTTTTTGGCAAGGCACAGGCACCGCCCAAGTTTCTTTTCTTGAAGATGGAAGCAAAACCACACAGAATATTGAGTAAAGGAGAAAGTTTTAGCTCTCAGCAAATTAGAATTACTTGGAGAACCCTTTGCAGCACGTAAGTTTCTTGCTTCTTGGAAGAACCCTTCCAGCCAGTACTTATGTTCACCCTCTTCCAAGTAGGGGAAGGCAGTGGTAGAAATAATGGCATTGAGGGCCCTGATTTCTTTAGGATTAGACTCCCTGTGGCCACATGTTCTGTCCAAATGTGCTTTTAAATGTTCAGAGGGAAAAGGGTACAACTCCATTAAAAGGAAAATTGTAGGCTGGGTGAGGTGGCTCATGCTGATAATCCTAGCACTTTGGTAGGCTGAGACGGGAGGATTCTTGAGTGGTCAGAAGTTCAAGACCAGCTTACGCAAGAGTGAGACCCCAGGCCCCATCTCTACCAAAAATAGGAAAACGAGCTGGATGTCGTGACAGGTACTTGTAATCCCAGCTACTTGAGAGGCTGAGGCAAGAAAATCCCTTGAACCCAGGAGTTTGAGGTTGCAGTGAGCTATGATGATGCCACTGCATTGTACATTGGGTGACATAGTAAGACTGTCTCAAAAAAGGAAAAAAAAAAAAGGAAAATTGTAACAATTTCTGGAAGGAACAAAGGACTTAAATACTGCTAGTACCCTTCTGTGGCCTGATATAAATTCATTCCTTGGTACTCTTCACCCAAGCCCTTCCTTCTCTGCCAAGATCTGGAATTGTTTTCTACATTGGTGACACCTATAGACATTTTTAAGTTGTCTCCCATCTAAAAAAAGAAGATTTCTCTGATTGCATTTCTCCATTTTCTCTTTCATGACATCACTCAGAAGATTAGTAGTCTGCACAGTATTTGACACATAGTAGGGCACTTTATATTTTTAGAATATTGAAGGAATACAATTCATAAAGACTTGTTTTATAAAGAAAAATGTTCTTTCCTATAAAAGTAAGCATTGATAAGGAAAAGAGGGGAATTAGGAGGTATGGTGGTTTTAAAACAACCCAAATTCTTTGACACTCTTCACATTGAGAATAGATTCTTGAATCTGGGCTCAGTGCCTACTTGACCTATAAAATATAGTGGAAGTGAACCAGGCCCAGACCTTAAGAACCTGGTAACTTCTATGTCCTTTCTCTAGATGTTTGCTTTTGGCCACTGTGTGGCCAGGAAGCCCAGGCCAACCCAAGAGACCATCCTTAGAGGTTCCAGCCTGAGGTCCCAGCTGACAGCCAAACCTCAACTGCCAGGCATGTGAGAAAAGATGACTTCAGATGATCTAAGCCCTGGTCATCGAATCTTTCCCATCAGTCCCGGGCATTGTGAAACAGAGGCAAGCCCTCCCCCGCACCTGTGGAGTTTCTGAATCAAATAAAATGATTATTCTACAACGCATATGTTTTAAGTCTGTAGTCTTCCACACACTTCATGTCTTTGAACCCGTCTTGCCTCCAGAGCACTAGTTACAAACCCAGATGGCTGCGGGGAGGGGGGTGTGTAGAGCAGAGTGCAGAAGACTCTAGACTAGCTTAGAACTCTTAATCTACACATCCAATCTGCAGTCTGGTACACGAAATGTGGCTAGTGGGAGAGAGGAATTGAATTTTTAGTTTAAGTTCATTTTAATTTATTTCTTTTTATTATTTTTAAATTTCAGATTAATGTGAGGATACAAACAATTAGGTTACAAGGTTTGCGTTTGTCAGGAAGAAGTTCATTTTAATTTAAAACGTAAAAACCACACATAGATCCTGGCTACAATATACACCTAGGACAGCTGTCTCTATCTCTAGACAACAGCTGCCTATGTGAAGGGTAACATCTGTCTAATTACAAATTAATGCCCTAGCATCTTTAGATCAAAGTTTTACTGCATTCTGATTTTTTAAAATAACATTTGTTAGTACTAAGACAGCAGACATCTGGCTCACCTTTTAGTTTCACCCCTCATTCACTTCTCTTAGGCATTTCTTTGGGTAGCTACCTCCGTACATAAAGAATATGTATAAAATGCCATTTTTTAGTTTATTCTTTCTGGCTAACATTGATTTCCTGTTATTTTAGATGAAGATTTGGAAAATATCAAAGAATAGAAAGCTAGTATACAACCTTTTTAGATTCATAAAATGTGATACCATCGCCCACTGTATTAGTTTATTATTGCTGCTATAACAGATCACAGGTTTAGTGGCTTAAAACAATACAAACTGGCTGGGTGCGGGGGCTCACACCTGTAATCCTAGCACTCTCAGAGGCCGAGGCAGGTGGATTGTCTGAGCTTATAGTTTCAAGATCAGCCTGAACCAGAGTGAGATCTTGTCTCTGAAAAAAAAAAAAGTAGCTGGGCATTGTGGCAGGGGCCTGTAGTCCCACCTACTCGGGAGGCTGAAGCATGAGAATCACTTGAGCCCAAGAGTTTGAGGTTGCTGTGAGCTGTGACGCCACAGCACTCTACCACGGGTGACAAAGTGAGATTCTGTCTCAACAAAATAAACAAAACAAACTTATTATCTTACATTTCTGGAGGTCAGTAGCCTGATACATGTCCAAACAGGCTAAGGTCAAGGTATCAGTGGGGCTGTGTTACTTTCTGGAAACTTCAAGGGAGAATCTGTTTTCTTTCCTTTTTCAGCTTCTAGTGCAGTGATTTTCTTCTTTCTTTCTTTCTTTCTTTTTTTTTTTAGAGAAGAGAAAGAGTCTCACTTTGTTGCCCTTGGTAGAGTGCTGTAATGTCACAGTTCACAGCAACCTCTAGCTCTTGGGCTTAGGCGATTCTCATGCCTCAGCCTCCCAAGTAGCTGGGACTACAGGCACCTGCCACAACTCCCGGCTATTTTATTGCAGTGATTTTCAATCAGTGTGTCATGAGAGCTTCTTAGGTACCCCATGAAAAAAAATTTTTTTTGGCGGGGCTGGGTTTGACTCCACCACCTCCGGCATATGGGGCTGGCGCCCTACCCTTTTGAGCCACAGGTGCTGCCCCCACCATGAACAATTTTAAAGATCACTAATTAAGCTATTTTCAAAAGAAGTTCAATGGCTTGGTGCCTGTAGCACAGGAGCTAAGGGCACCAGCCATATACATTGGAGCTGTTGGGTTCGAATCCAGCCTGGGCCTGCCAAACAACAATGACAACTACAACCCACCCCCACCCCCCCAAAAAAGAAAAATAGCCAGGTGTTGTGGTGGGTGCCTGTAGTCCCAGCTACTTGGGAGGCTGAGGTAAGAGAATTGTTTAAGCCCAAGAGTCTGAGGTTGCTGTGAGCTGTGCCACGGCACTCTACCAAGGGCACCAGCTTGAGACTCTGTCTCAAAAAAAAAAAAAAAAAAAGAAGTTCAAAGCACAGTAAGTATATTCTATTTTTTACTCTTTTTTTTTTTGATCAACATAATTTAAATGTGTCATGGAAGCTTTAACTACAGGTTCAAGTGTGTCCTGAGATAAAAAAGGTTGAAAAACACTGATCTAGAGGCTGCTTCAATTCTTTGGCTCACATCCCCTTCCTCCATCTTTAAAGCTAACCATGCCTTTTTTGTTGTTGCTCTGGCTCAGCCTGGTCTTGAACCTGAGAGCTCAGACATTTTACCCACTTTGGCCTCCCGGAGTGCTAGGATTACAGGCGAGAGCCACTGTGCCCGGAGAAAGGCAACCATGTTTCGTATCTCCAAGAATTCTTCCGTAGCCACAGCTTCCTCTAACTATTAACTCATCTGAGAAAGCAGCTGCGATTCAAAGGGCCATGTGATTAGATGGCGCCCATCTGGATAATGAGGATCATTTCAAGGTCCTTAACTCAATCACATCTGCAAAGTTGTTTTCACCCTGTTAGGTAACATCATCACGAGATTCAGGGATTAGAATGTGGATCTCTTTGGAGGGTTATTATTCTACTTCCCAGATTTTCTTTCCCTCCTCTCTAGGTTTCAGAGTTCACATTGTAATGGCTAACCTTTTAAAACACAGTGCAGGGAGCAGGGCGCGTGGCTCATGCCTTTAATACCAGCACTCTGGGAGGTGGAGGTGGGCAGATTGCCTGAGTTCACAAGTTCAAGACCAGCCTGAGCTAGGGTGAGGCCTCATTTCTAAAAATAGGTAGGTATTGTGGTGGCACCTGTAGCCCCAGCTAATTGGGAGGATGAGGCAAGAGAATTGCTTAGGCCTAAGAGTTTGAGGTTTCTGGCTCGGCGCCTGCAGCTCAACTGGCTAAGGTGCCAGCCACATACACCTAAGGTGGCGGTTTGAATCCAGCCCGGACCCGCCAAACAACAATGACGGCTGCAACCAAAAAATAGCCGGGTGTTGTGGCGGGGTGCCTGTGGTCCCAGCTACTTGGGAGGCAGAGGCAGGAGACTCGCTTGAGCCCAGGAGTTGGAGGTTGCTGTGAGCTGTAATGCCACAGCACTCTACCCAGGGTGACAGCTTGAGACTCTGTCTCAAAAACAAACAAACACACAACAACAAAACAAACACTGTGCAGGGATATATATAAGAT
>CAUYQV010051300.1:0-12628 GCA_963574575.1 Galagoides demidoff | reverse complement strand
GCAGTGGGACAGAGGGCACGAGTGTGCTGGGGGACTGTGGGCACGAGTGTGCAGAGGGACAGAGGGCATGAGTGTGCAGGGGGACAGAGAGCACGGGTGTGCAGGGGGACAGAGGGCATGAGTGTGCAGGGAATACAGAGGGCACGAGTGTGCAGAGGGACAGAGGGCACGAGTGTGCAGAGGGACAGAGGGCACGAGTGTGCAGGGAATACAGAGGGCACGAGTGTGCATGGTGCATGTTCTGAGACCCAGAGCCCAACCATCAATCAGATCCCGGCATCCTCCAGTGGGAGGCCTTAGCCACCCTGGCCTTTACTCAGCAAAGGCACAGAGGCATGATTTATTTTTGTAACAGTAATGCCACATTGTTACGAAAAAGAAGAATCTACTTTTCACATACCTTAATGAGGTTGGGTTGAATATAACCCACTCAAGGTACCTGTTCAAAATGGTGGAAGACACTGTTTTACAATTACAGAGGGATGGGATTTGGTCAAGCTTGGAAATTCAGTTATTCACACGTTCAGCGCACCTCACCCAACGTGATGGCAGGTAATCATGGTTCTACCGTACTATGCTTTCTAATTATCATAATAATAGCAAATTCACATACAGCATAGGTGAACCCTGTGAAGTTTCAACTATGGGTCTCCATCTGCACAGGCCTCTTTCAGCCTCGGAATGTGGTCCCAGCAGCTGTGTTTGAAATTGTATAAGCTAACAGCTTTGCAAAATTTTGATCTGCCCCTACAAATTCATTGTATCTTTTTCTAAGTGAGAAAATAGTTTAACAATGAGTAATCCAGTGATATTAAAAAAAAAAATGTAAACCCTACAAAAGGTTACAGGGTAATCTCTTCAGACTGCATGGAAATCCTGGAGATTCTTTTTTTTTTTTTTTTTTGAGACGGAGCCTCAATCTATCCCCCTGGGTAGAGTGCCATGGCATCACAGCTCATAGCAACCTCCAACTCCTGGGCTCAAGCGAGTCTCCCGCCTCTGCCTCCCAAGTAGCTGGGACCACAGGCGCCCACCACAACACCCGGCCATTTTTTGGTTGCAGCCATCATTGTTGTTTGGCGGGCCCGGGCTAGGGATTTGAACCCGCCACCTTAGTTGTACGTGGCTGGCGCCTTAGCCAATTGAGCCACAGGCGCCAAGCCGTGTCTTTGAATCTAAAGTAAATATCTCATAAGCAGCTTCTAGTCAGATCATTTCTTTTTTTGTTGATTTGTTTGTTTGTTTGTTGAGACAGAGACTCAAGCTGTCACCTTGGGTAGAGAGCTGAGGCATCACAGCTCACAGCAACCTCCAACTCCTGGGCTCAAGTGATTCTCCTGCCTCCGCCTTCCAAGTAACTGGTACTACAAGCGCCTGCCACAACATCCGCTACTTTTTGGTTGCAGCCATCATTGTTGTTTGTCGGGCCAGGCTGGATTCGAACCCACCAGCTCAGGTGTTATATGGCTGGCATCTTCGCTGCTTGGGCCACAGGGGCCAAGCCTGTTTGTTTGTTTTGAGAGAGTCTCACTCTATCTGCCCTAGGTAGAGTGCTGTGACATCACAGCTCAAGCTACCTCAAATTCCTAGGTTTAAGTGATTCCCTTGCCTCAGCCTCCCAAGTAGCTGGGACTAGAGGTTCCCACCCCACAACACCCAGCTATTTTTTTGTGTTGTTGCAGTTGTCATTGTTGTTTAGCAGGCCTGGGCCGGGTTTGAGCCCACAAGCCTTGGTGTATGTAGCTGACCCTGTAACCACTGAGCTGCCGGCACCAAGCCCAGATCATTTCTTAAAATCTATTCTACCAGGGTGGTACCTGTGGCTCAAAGGAGTAGGGCACCGGCCCCATATGCCAGAGGTGGCAGGTTCAAACCCAGCCCTGGCCAAAAAAAAAAATCTATTCTGCCAATCTCTGCCTTTGATTGGGGTGTTGAATCCATTTACATTCAATGTAATTATTGATGAATTAGGATTTACATTTGTCACTTTGCTATTTTTTCATGTCTTAAGTCTTTTTTGTTCCTTGATTCCTGCCACCATTAGTGTAAAATAGATACTTTTGAATGTATCCTTTAAATTTCCTTTTTGATTCATTTACAATTTTTTTTAGTTTTTTATAAATTTTCTCTGTACATGTACATGTGTATTCATTTACAATATTTTTTGGAGTCATTTTCTTAGTGGTTGTCCTGGGGATTACAATTAGCACCATAACTTAAAACCATCTAACTTGTATTAATACTAACCTAATTTTGAAAGTCTATAAAAACGTTGCTCAAAAAAAAAAAACACACTCCAATAGAGCTCTAAAAACTCCCCACTCCCTGTCATACAAATTAACACCTTTGTATGTCACACAGTTTTGTAATTATTGCTTTATGCGGTTGTCTTTTAAAGGCAGAGCTAAAGACAAGAAAGAAAAGAATTACAACAAAAATGTTTACACTGTCTTTCATAATGCCTATGTAACTACCCTTACTGGTGTTCTTTATTTATTCATATGCCATCTTTATTCTTTATTCATTCAAGTTACTATCTAGCGTACTTTTATTTCAGCTTGAAGGCTCCCTTTAGTATTTTGTGTGGCAGATCTGCTAGTGATTAATTCTCTCAGTTTTTATTTATCTAGAGATGTCTTCATGTCTCCTTTTTAAAAAAAAATTCTCTACCTATAATTTTGGGGACTCCTTTATTTTTGAAGGAGAGCACAGGGCTTTGATCCATTCTCATCCAATGCCTACTACAGTTTGGAAAACACCTTCTACCCAATGGGCAGGTCACCCCAATCCCTGTGTCCTTTCTCTGGACTTAGACTTATCCTAGGTCCACCACTTACTACTAGTTATGTGACCTTGGGCAAGTACTGTTGCTGCTCCGTGCCTCGGTTTCATCACATATCAAATGGGGATAACACCGCTGTAATCAAAAAAGTGTTGGCAGATTGATTTAAACATGGAAAGTGGGGCAGCACCTGTGGCTCAAAGGGGTAGGGCACCGGCCCTATATGCCGGAGGTGGCGGGTTCAAACTCAGCCCCAGCCAAAAACTGCAAAAATAAATAAATAAACATGGAAAGTGGTCAGGCACAGTGGCTCACATCTGTAATCCTAGCTCTCTGGGAAGCCAAGGCAGACTGCTTGAGCTCAGTTCAAGTCCAGCCTGGGCAAGAACTAGACCCTGTCTCTACTAAAAATACAAAAAATTAGCCAGGTGTCGTGTGAGCATCTATACCTGCAGTCCTAGCTACTCAGAAGGCTGAAGCAGGAGCATGGCCTGAGCCCAGGAGTTTGAGGTTGCTGTGAGGTAGGCTGATGTCATGACATTCTAGTCTGGGAAACAGAGTGAGACTCTTTGTCTCATATATATATAAAAGGAAAGCCCTGGAAGCTGCTACTGAGACTACAATAACACTAGTGATAAACTCATTTGCCCAACAGAAACAACCTAGGACTGGAGGAAGGGGATTCAGTGTGCAGCTGAGTTCTTCCTAGCTCCAGAGCACCTCCTGAGATTCTCTTTAATGAATGTCACCTGCTCTTCCTCCAGATGGACACTGCAACCACAGCCTCTAAGCCAGCCTGGGTAACTGGAGGCTACAGCAGAGAAGGAAGCCCACTCTGTGTTCCAAGCTTACACATGTAAGACATGGGGCAACATTATCTGGGCCTCCCAAATCTACTACATGCTGGGCAGCTCTGCTAGAACCATCGTCCCAGTGCAGGCAGGCGTGAGGAGGTGTCTGTGCACCTGCCTAGGCTCTGCAGATGCCTGGAAACCTCTTGTAGCAATAAGGGCCACCCGACAGGCCATCCAATATGCTCCTGTCCCTATGTCATTGCTCATTCCAGCCTCCCAGGATGCTTACAAAAAGCCACCAAGAGGAAAAAGTTTGCTTCCACCCTGCTACATCCTTCTGCAGGCCAGGTACCAAGTCTCTCCACTGCCTGCCAGCCCCACTCTGGCCCTCTCCTCCCTCCAAAACAAGTGAGACAGCTGACTTATGCCTCAAGGAAGGCCATTTATTTCCAAGATATAGACCGTACTTTTAAGACAGGACTTTTCAGAAGCAGGAAATTTTAGTTGTTGCCAGAGAGGTGTGTCAAGGACACAGTGAAAAGAACCATGCGGATGTGGGGCAGGAGGCTTTATCCAACACTGTTACAACACTTTTGTAAATGAGCAAAACATCTTTAAAAATCCTTATAAATTCTTTATAATATGTTACACATTTAGAGACAATATTTACAATAAAAGGATGGGGCAGGAGGAGAAAGAAATCTACTTTACAGTAAGTCTTTGCATAAAACAAGAGGACTGATAGACGTGGCAGCGGGGTCACAGCCCCACCTGGGCTTCCCTGGAATGAGTGCGGGTAGGGGGGGGCGCCTGGAAGTCTGAGGTCTATTTACAACATGTGGGGAAAAGAAGAGGCTGGTTTCCACATATTCTGCAGGAATAGCCCAGCTCAGGTCCCATAAATCAGTGTGTGTGAGACAGAGATACTAGGGGTGTTTTTTACTGTCCCCTCCCCAAGGGAACCGAGAGAGGGCTCTGTGTGCCTGAGCTGTGGAAGGAGCAGGCATCGCTGGAAGAACAAAGGTGGGGCCAGGGAGATGCCAGCAGGGGACCTGGACCCTTCCCAAACTGAGGAACAAGGAGCTTCCATGATCAAAACCCTGGGAGGGGGGGAGTGATTTAGGGGTTGGCAAAAAAAGTCAGGGGAGCAACCCCAGGAAGGTTTCAGTCCTGCCTCTTGGAAGGTCCCTTACCCCCTTCTCTGGCTCTGATAAGAGCAGGGGGTCAGGATCCCTGTATGCACCTAAGGCAGGGAGCCCATGGGTGGGGGGGATGGGGAGGAAAAGGGGGTGGCAGAAGTTGCTACTGGAAACACCTTTGGACAGTGACTACACACACTTGCACACAGAAGTCCCTCTCCCCACGGACACCACCACCCTAAGCCTCCTCTTCCCAGACACACACACATCCTGCCTTAGGAGCTAACTGGGGGCAAGGTAGGGCGCAGAGAAAGCAAAAAACCAGCATTGCCCAGTATCTTTTCTCTAGTCTGAAACTTGGGGTTACCTAGCCACACTCATGGTCCACACAGCCCCTGAGTGCAGCCACAGAAAGGCCCAGAAGAGCCTATTCAGACGCATGTGCAGGGACACATACCCCGACAGCCCAGCCCTTTCCTCTTCCTCTTATTACCTCCCGGACCGCCTTCCACTCATTCTGCCCAGCTCCAGCCGTCACCGCTGCCCGCCCCCTCCCAATTCCCAGCACACCAACCAAAGACGCGGCCTGCGGCGTCCACCCCGTGCACCCAGGGGCAACAGAGGGTACGAGCTAGAGAAGGGGCGCTAGGGAGAGCTGTCACAGACATTGATGGAGGCGGGAAGTGGCCGAGCGGCGCAGAGGCTGGCTCTGCAGGGCCCCGGGGTCCCCGGACGCGGGAGGCAGCGAGGCTGCGGACGATGTGGCCCGCGCCTTGGTGGACTCCAGGCTGCTGAGGCCAGAGTCCTTGTTGTCACTGTGTGCCCGCGCGCCCGTGGGCTCCAGGGTGCCCCCTCCGCCCAGTTCCTTCCACTCGTTGAAGTTGAGGTCTGTCAGCGGGCTCTGCACCACCACCGTGTGGCGGCGCCAGCTACTCCGACGCCTCCGCGTCTCGGGCGACAGCGGCCGCCGCAGCCGCACGGCCATGTCGTCCGCCGTGCCGCGGAGACGCAGCCGCAAGGCCTCGATGCGCGACGGCCGCGAGCCCAGTGCGGCCGCCGCCGCCGGGGGACGCAGCGACTCCTGGCTGCTGGATGAAGCCGAGCCGGGCAGCTCGGCGGCACGCGGGCCGCCCCGGCCGGTGCCCGCGCCCTCGCCGTCTGGGCGGTTCCGGGACAGACGGCGTCGCGCCAGGGTATCGCAAGGTATGAGATGGTGCGAGGTGAAGGAGGGCCGGCGCGCCAGGCGTCCCCCTGGCCCTGCACCGGCCGCGCCACCCTCCGTGTCCGTCTCCACGTGGCTCAGCTCGCTGCGCTCGTCGTCCGCCTCATCCCCTGCGCCCGCCCGCCGGCTACCGGCGCCCGAGCACTCGCTGCGGTCCATGGTGGAAAGAGTGGAGTAGCCCGAAACGATGGAGCGCGTGTCCGCGGCCGGCCGGTCCTCCGGCGCTGCCGGGGGGCTGAGACGCCCGGGCGCCTCGGGGGCAGCGGCGCCGGGCTGCTGCCCCTCTGGCTGCCCCTGGGGCCCCGGAGCCGGCGCCCCCACCCCAGGCTTGTGCGCCTCCTGCTCCGAGTCGTCGTCCGTGCTGCTGCCCAGCCCCCGCGCCTCCCGCCGCTTCTTCCGCTTGCGGTTGACGGCCGAGATGAAGGAGATCGCCAGCATCTCCCGGGCGTACAGCTCCTTCTTGGGGGCCCAGGAGCCCTGTGCGGGGAGACAGGTCGGGATGTGGGAGGCGCCCGGACTTGGGCCAGCACCGCCTTCTCTCCCAGCCCCAGGCCAGAGGGCCTCCTGCCTCCACTTTCCCACCCGCACACCCCTGACACTGTAGCACCCAATCGCTACACGTCTGAACCAAGCCCAGCACCAACGCTGGCATCATAAAATGTGCCTCCTGCACCCCTGTGCCAGCTGGAGTGTCACTATCTATCTACAGACCACCTCAACCCCCCACCCCAATCCTCCCCTCTGGTCCTAATTCCAGTTCTCAGCTGTTCTTTCTTGTGAGCTGGGCTGGTCTCCCCTCCCCCCATTTCCATTCGATCTTTCATACCCAGCGCTGGATAAATAAATCCTTTTAGACACAGCTCTGGTAATAACAGTCTCTCAACATGAGTAACACTTGTCAGTTTGAACCCTTTTCATACACACTATACCCTGGGTTGTATCACCCACAGCTTCCTGAAGACCAGGCCTCAGATCTCTGGCATAAACCTTTCTCCGACCACAGCTCCTCCCACGCTCCCTCTCTGTCCACTCCCACCTGGGAAACCTGCTTTCTTTTCCATCCACTCAGTAATTACCAGCCTCTCCAGGGCCCTTGCCCAAGTTCACTTTCTCCCCTGTCCCACTGTAAACCACCAGCGTCCCAGTCCCCAACCCCAGATCAACTGAACAGCCAGCTCTGCTGCTGAAAATGGCTGGAAAAATCCGGTACACAGCTGAGACAACAGAGCAGACCCCGTCTCTACAAAAAAATTTTCTTAAAAAGTCAAGCATGGGCTCGGCGCCTGTGGCTCAATCGGCTAAGGCGCCAGCCACGTACACCTAAGGTGGCGTGTTCGAATCCCCAGCCCAGCCCACCAAACAACAATGGTGGCTGCAACCCAAAAAAAAAAATGGCCGGGCGTTGTGGCAGGCGCCTGTGGTCCCAGCTACTTGGGAGGCAGAGGCAGGAGACTCGCTTGAGCCCAGGAGTTGGAGATTGCTATGAGCTGTGATGCCATGACACTCTACCCAGGGGGATAGCTTGAGCAAAAAAAAAAAAAAAAAGTCAAGCATGGTAGCTATGCAGGAGGGTGAGGCAGGAGGGTCACTTGCACCCAGGTTGCTGTGAGGTATGCTGGTTCCACTGCACTCCAGCCTAGGTAACAACAGAGGAAGACCCTGTCTAAAAAGAAAGAAAGAAGGAAAAGAAAAAAGGGAGAAAAGAAAAGGAAAAGGAAAGGAGAAGAGAAGAGAAAAGCTCCCATACAATTTTGATGGCCTGAATTGGAGCTGCTCTGGGTTTGATTTCCAACCCCATTTTGGGCAACTTCCTACTTGCTGTTGTTCTAACCTGAACCAGCTCTCACTGCTAAACCCAGCGGGTGTAAAGTGTCTTGGCCTTCCTACACTGCATGTCATGGCCTCTTGGAGCCTAGTTTTCATCCTCTCTTTCTGGCCTCTCCTCTGCCTCTTGGGAGGCTCTTCTTCCCCTTGAAGAATCAGTGTCCAGCACTCTTGTTTTTGGCCCTTTTCTCTTCTCCATTCAAGTTCCTTGGAGAATACCATTCCCAAACAACACTGCTAATACAGGGCCTGCCTGTCCAGCACCAAACTCTCATTTGGGCTCCAGAACTCTTTTTCCAATTGCAAATCCATCTCTACTTGGGATCTACAGGCACCTAAAACTCACCTATGTGGAACCACGTTATCCTACCTAACCCCTGCTCTGAACTGCTTTCTTGAAGGCAAGGTCTGTGACTTATTTGCTTCTCCATGTGCAGGCACTCAATAAATGTTAAAAGAAGAAAAAAAAGATGGGAGAATGGAGTCCCCAACATTGGAAGCCTTCTAAAAGCAGATGCTTGCCCTGGTCTCCCTCCTGGGCTAGAACGACTTGCCAAGTTACACTGCCCCTGGACCCCACCTCACAGGCCACCTCCTATTTCAGCCATGGTGTAATAATGACTGGAGACACAGAGATGAATTAACAGTTTTAAGAAAGCCAGAGCATGGCAGGGATTCAGGATTCATAGACCTGTGGCTCCCAGGCTATGGTTGCCCACAGTGCACAACTCCAGAAGATACCCCCTGGAGTTGTGCAATGTGGGAGCACTGCTAAGGATCAGCCTGAGGCACACGGTGGCCAGTACTACTTTCTTTCCTGACCAGTGCTTTCTGAGTGACTTGAGAGGCCACTAGGATCATCTGATCAAACGACCTTCTCATCCCAGCTGGTTCTAGAAGCAACGAGGTCAGAATGATCTCTTCCAGGGATGCAGAAGCCAACAGATTCACATAAAGACCAATGAGTCAATCCAAGAGAGGCTACAGAAAACCAGGGTGTGAGAGGAGCAATGAGTGAGGCTGACAAGGAGCTGGATTTGGGTCACTATCAACTTTCTCCGTACCACAATCTTAAGATGGAGTAAGCTCCCTGCCACCAGAGGTGTAAAGGCAGAGGCTCCATGGAGAAGTCATAAAGGACCCCTTGCTCCAGACTAGAGCAGCTTTTTTTCTTTTATCCAGTATATTCATCTGACGCATACTGAGTGCCTGCTGAGTGTCAGGCACATGCATGTAGACTAGACTCATTGGAACCTGACCAACACAGAAAGGAGCCTAACTCAACCAGTCAATAAGCTGGTTTCACCCACTGCCATGGACTAAACTGCGTCCCCCCAAAACTCACATGTTGCAGCCCTAACCCTGAATAAGAGGGTATTTGGAAATGGAACCTTTGGGAGATAATAAAATTTAGATGAGGTTGTGAGGGTGGGGCCCTTTTAGGAAGAGACACCAGTGAACGTGTGGTTTTGTGCTCTCAATCAAGCTCTCTCTCTCTCTGCCTCAAAAGGACACAGTGAGAAGATGGCCATCTACAAACAGGAAAGGAACCCTCACTAGAAACTGACAATGCTGGCACCTTGGACTTCTAGCCCCTAAAACTGTGAAAAAATAAATTTCTATTGTTTAAAACACCCACCTATGGTATTTTGTTATAGCGGCCTGCACTGACTCATATATCCATCCTGGGGCTCAAGATCTAATTTAACAGTTGGGCAGGATCCTCTCATGGCAGGCTTCATCTTGTAGTGGGTTTGTCCCAGAGGGCAGGCTCAGGGGCATGGGATTTGCTGGCAGTGAGATCCAGGGAAAGTTATAGAAGTCCTCCCAGACTCTTGTTTCCTCAGCTACAAAATAAGGACAATGCTATCTCTAACTCACAGGGCATTTGTGAAGATTAATAATTCTGAGCACAGTAACTTAGCAAATGCTCTACAAATAGTAGCTACTAATATTATTAGGTATTTTAAACTCAGGAATCAGTGATGGCCAAAGGCATTATTGCTGATGACTGATACCCTCTGCCAAACAAGCTAATTAGCCTAAATCCCTTTGGTGAAGGGGTTCCTAATTGGAATCCTTAGATAGGCTCTGGGGGTCCATGAAATGCTTGAATTTTATATAGGATTTTTCACATAGATGTCCTTCTGGAGCAAGGGTGCACAGCTATCCTCTGATACTTGAAGGGACCTGATACCCAAAGTAGGTGGGGAATCCGTGCATTCCAGTGTCTGTGATCAATGGAAATATTTTCATGTGGTCAGTTAGTTCAAGGTTAGGGTCCTGGAGAGGTCACCTCTGTGGTTAGGGTTGGGGTCAAGGAATATGAAGAAGTGGTGTTAAAATAGAATAAAGCAGAGCTGGGAAAATCAGACAGAGCCAGTCAGGAGCCAGACTTCTCCTTCATCAGTGGTGGCCTTGGGCTGGTAACTGCAGGCAGTACAGAGAGTTGGCTGGGGCGTGAGGTACACAGAAGACAAAAGGGGCCCCCTCCCAAGAATTTGGAATTAAGATGATAAGGGAGCCTTCTGAGCATTAACCCAGCATGGTCCAGAGAAGAAACTGTGTGATATGTGCCTGCCCGCACTCCCATCAGGAACAGCCAAAAATAGCCTGGCAGGGAGACAGGGTCAGAATGTGCCTGTAATTTAGGGACTTGATACCACCTGGCTGTCATGGACATGGCCCAGAGAAAGACTGGAGACAGGGAGTTGTTATATCTAGAACAATGGTTTTGATTAGCTCAGGAACCCTTTGTTCACATAGAATGCTCCCTCAAAACCCTCTTCTGTAAGACAGAACAAAGAGTGGCTTAGATGGAGAGGAAGGGGGCTTGGAGCTCTGCCTCACTGGTCCTCTCATGTATTTGTTGGTGGTGATGACCCCAAGAGGGCTCCAAGGAACAGTTTATCAATGACTTGGATTTTAGAGTTAGGCAAAAGAGCTAGAGGCTGGCAGTGATGAGCTTCTAGTATGGTGCAGGATTCATCCTTGCCCTTGGAAGGTCACAACCTGGTGAGGGGCCAGGCCCTGGTTCCTAAGACAGTCCCTTCTCTATAGTGAGACAGAGAACTGTAGGCTCTCAGATACCTGAAACCTCTTCCTCATGGCTTTGACTCCCTGTGTCCCTAGTAGATCAGTTTACTGCTGCACACATGATTCAATGTCCCATCTCTGTCACAGTTATTCCTCTCTATTATGGTACTTAATAGACTGGCAGCTTGGTCTGTGCCTCAGTTTCTCAAGGGCCTGGCTGCCTGGTTTAGGTTTATGCTCAGGACAGACCTGTGCCTGTGTCATAAAATCAAGAAACACTCCACACCTGAAGGCAGACACTCCACCCTTGGACCCCCGAGCATTCACCAAGGAAAGAGGCTGCCTCCTCAGCTCCCTACTCCTTGATACCTGAGCACACACCCAAACTTCTAGCTATTTAAACTTTCTAAGCTTGGTTTTCTCATCCGTAAGTGGGGATAGCACAAAACTCAAGGGTCTTTGTAAAGATGAAATGACAGAAGTGTTTGTGAAGGGTCCTCTGCTTAGTTGCTGGCATCTGCTAGGTGTGCTCCCTTCCCTTTTGTTTCACACTAGAACTTCTGAGTAACTCACTGGGCTCACAGTGAAGTCTCTGAATCAGTTGCCAGTGAAGAGGTATTTTCTGAAAAGCTTGTGCTATTGTTCAAGCCCCGCCCAGTGAGAAGAGGGCAAGCTAATTTGGGAGTGGGAAGCAGAATCTGCTGGTGCCTCTGGAGGGAGGAACTTCATCTCCAAGAGGATTCAGGGAGGGTGTGTAAAGTCACAGGAAGCAAATGAGGAGGGCTTATGGCCAGAAGGGGCTCTCCTGGGAGTGCCCACAAGGCTCCTGGGGCCTTTCCTGAAACTTGCCTCACTCCTTGGGGTCCACTTCAGATTTTCTTCAGTCTCCTTAAACTTTCCCTGCCTCCTTCACTCTTGGCTGAGGACTTCACCTCTACTTCACTGAGGAAAGAGCTCCTCAGCTGGGGATCTCCACCATCACACTGCCTGCACCTGTGCACCCCTCCTCCCCTCTCTGCCCTCTGTCCTGCTACACCTGTGCAGATGTCTCTTCTGAGCACAGGGCACTCCTGCCCTGGATGCTCTAGGGACCCAGCTCTTCCTGCTACTTTCTGTCTCTCTCTCCTGGATTGTTCTGGTTGGCAAGTAAATATAGGCCAGAGGAGTTCATCTTTCTTTCTTTCTTTTTTTTTTTTGAGACGGAGCCTCAAGCTATCCCCCTGGGTAGAGTGCCATGGCATCACAGCTCATAGCAACCTCCAACTCCTGACTCTGGGCTTGGCCCCTGGGCTCAAGCGAGTCTCCTGCCTCCGCCTCCCAAGTAGCTGGGACCACAGGCACCCACCACAACGCCCGACCATTTTTTGGTTGCAGCCATCATTGTTGTTTGGCGGGCCCGGGCTGGGGATTCGAACCCACCACTTTAGATGTATGTGGCTGGCACCTTAGCCGCTTGAGCCACAGGCGCCGAGCCAGGAGTTCATCTTTCAATGAAAGCTTCCCTCGGGCAGTGCCTGTGGCTCAAGGAGTAGGGGACTGGCCCCATATACCAGAGGTGGCAGGTTCAAACCCAGACCCAGACAAAATAATAATAATAGTAATAAAAGCTTCCCTCTATCCATATAGTATTCTTCCATTTTTGCTCCTCTAAACATCTCTTCAGAGTCAAGCTTCTCTTTTTTTTTTTTTTTTTTTTGAGACAGAGCCTCAAGCTGTCCCCCTGGGTAGAGTGCCATGGCATCACAGCTCACAGCAACCTCCAACTCCTGGGCTCAAGTGAGTCTCCTGCCTCCACCTCTCAAGTAGCTGGGACCACAGGCACCTGCCACAA